>BHFT01003048.1:0-111525 GCA_004320025.1 Laticauda laticaudata
GGGCAAATGTTATCCTCGCTGCAGTAATATGTATATAATCCAATAAAGCTAATCTTTCTTATATTTTTTGACATGATTCCTAATAGAAAGCATTGGTAGGTGATGTACTTTAAACCCAACATTTCCTCCAGCCACTTCCCCATCCTAAGCCAATATTCCTGTGCTTACCACCATGCATGGTAATGCATTCCCCATTCTATTGAACATTTCCAGCAATTTGGGGACTAGCTTTTGAATATCTTGGCTAGTCTGGCTGGTGGAAGGTGCTATCAACAGAACATTTTGAGTTTATATATGCTTTATATGCAGTGGCCATGATGATCTTTTTATTTCGATCCCATATTGTTTGCCATTGATCTAAATTAATGCTGTACCCGAAGTCTCTGGCCCATACCACCATAGTCTCCTTTCCTTGTTCTTCCTCTAATTTATAGGCTAATAGAAATGTGTAAAGTTTCCCTATCAATTCATCCTCTGATCCTAAGAAAATTTTATCTAAGACTATTTCTTGCATTTTAATTCCCCATTCTTTTTTATCCCGTTTATACTTTACTTGTAACTATAGATATTCCCACCATTCTGGATCCATGCTGCTTTAGGTCCTGTCTAGTTTTTAACTCTCTGTCCCTGTTTAAGACATTTTTGTAGGTGATAGCTTTCCTTTGTTTCAATAAGTTTGGATGTGTTAACACCTTCAATGTTGATATCCAATTGGCATTTCTAAATATATCTGTTTTCTAGTTTCATTCCAGATCTTAAATAGTGCTTGCCTAATTCTATGTTGTTAAAAATGTCTTTGTAAGCCTGGCTTGTCAGGCCATAGAAACACATGCCATCCTTGTTGCAGGTCATGTCCTTCTAACTGTATGATTCTTCTATTTTCTAATAGTATCCAATCTCTAACCCATGTAAAGTGAAGCTGCTTTTATGATAGATTTCCCAGTCTGGGAGGCCAAAACCTCCTGGCTTCTTGTAATAATTTAAGTTGCATCCTCGGTTTTTTCCCCTGCCATACAAAATTAGACGTTGTCTCGTTTAGTTCTTTAAAGAAGTTTTGGCTCAGCTTTATAGGTATGTTTTGGAATAGAAATAACAATTTTGGGAGCACATTCATTTTAATTACCGAAATCCTTCCTGATAATTATAGTCTTAGGTTACTCCATCTTTAATTCTTGTTCTAAGTATTCATTGTCTTTTTATCTCAGTTGCAATTAAAAATAAAGCTGTAATTTTATATGTGTTACACATATAAAACTAAGAATGAAATGGAAGGGTTGAAAGAGCAAATGCTTGAGGACAGTATTTAGAAAATCTTCAAATCAGTTTTACTTCTATTTATTCCTCATCCATAAATCTAAGTAAATCATTGTGTGACATGACAGGCAGGAAGGTAAAGAATCCTCTTTAAAAGAATTTAAAAAGTGCTATTTGGTTCACAGATTATACTGTCAGATAACTGATCAATCCATGCTATATTTTTAATGTGTTAACATAACTGTATCCTTTTTCCAGGAAAAGTTTGCAATGAACTCAACAATTACAGATAGGACAAATAGTTAAATGTGTAGGAAGAAAAATAAAGTCCGGTTCCAAGCTGGAAGGAAAATGCTGGAAATAAAATGGAGGCTGGCTGCAAGGAAAGGTCTCTATTTCGTTTCCAGAAACTTCAGTGACAGCAGAATGTTTCTGGGGTGGCTGAATAATTGGCTCGGTGAGTGAACGGATCTTTGTCGGGTTCTGGGGTTTTGTGATTGAGATGCTCCAGGGGGTTGGGCAAAATACTTGTTTTTGTCTTGTTTCTTTTGCTGTTCTTATGATGGTGGGTAAATCCTATTATGTCCTAAAGGTCATGTCCTAGGCTTAGAATTTGGGTGGGGGAATGTAAATTCTTAATCCCATCAGCTCCAGCCTTCTGTGGGAATTGTGGCTGAAGGCATTTTGTTTGTGAATAGATTGGTCCCAGGAGTGGGCTGCTACCAGTTTTCCCTGATTTGGGCAAACCAGTAATTTTATCATTTTTAATGATCAGTTTGGCAAACTGGTAAATCCCACCCCTGGCTGACACTGCCCACCCCACCCCTCCCAGGAGTTCCCACATGGCCCATTTTGGATGCCAGGGCCTACGTGAAGGCTTGGGGAGGGCAAAAAATGAGTCTCTTGGAAGTTCTGGAAAGCCGGAAATGGGCCCGTTCTGGCCTCTGGAGCCCGGGGAAGTCATTTTCGGCCTCTGGAGTCCGGGAAGGGCGGAAATGCCCCCCCCCCTGATTCAGGAGGCCAACTAGGCCATACTCACCATGCAAAAGCTCACCCAGCAACTGGGCAGAGAACCAGTTGCTAAAATTTTTGAAGCCCACCCCTGATTGGTCCAGTCTTCTTGAATGAATACAAAATCTACATTCCTAAAGTCCAGCCTCTTCAAGGTTCTTAGTTTGAAGTTGTTTTCCTATGGCAGGAAGACTGGGGCTGCTTTCTGCCTTTTTAAAAGATTTTTCTCCATTTTTCCTCTGGGGAAATATTCTATCCTGCCTCTTTTTAATATTAAGAATAAATAATATTTTAATCTGAGGAGATGGGCCGTCTTACAAATGTGTGGCCAAAAGCAATTTTATATTTCTGGTATGGAAAATATTGAGCTTTCAGAAATCTACCTCTTGGACCGTTGATTGTAAGTCAACTGAAGGTAAATTTTTAGTGGGAGTTACTGGGATTGGATTGCCAAATTCTCCCTGGGAGCAATCCTTTGCTGCAGCCCACTTGTTGAGGGCACTCTTCTTTGGGGAATTTTTCTTTCTTTTCCTCTGTAGTGAGGCCTGTAGCTGAGTGACACGATCTTTGCGATCGGAAGGCCTCCTGGCTGCCAGAGCTATTCCTCCAATGTTTCTAGAAGGTGGGCATTGTCCTCACCTCCAAGAAGATAATGCTTGTTGTTTTCCTAAATTGTTTTCCTAAATGTTTTATCTAAATTCCACACCAACTACCCAGCTCAATATTCCGCCTTTTGTATTTCAAAACTTTTTCTCCATCTCTCTTGTTCCTCCTCTGGTTTAACAGTTTGCGTTTGGAACAAGAAGGTCTGCCTTAATGGAGCATAATTTAGCAGCAGCAACTATTTTCCCTGCATTTACTATCTTAGGATTTTATTTATTGTTCAAATACTTTACCTACCCAAAATTTCCCATCAGTATCTTTGGCAGGAAGCCATGAATAATTCCCCAATGAATTAAAGGTATTCTTTTAACAAGGAATCCTGGCAAAATGAAATCAAAGGCAGATCTAAAATATTTTGCCTATCAGATGTCTCATGCTTCCATTCAGAGCAGTGTGTTCCTAAAACAAGCTTCTTCCCTTGTTTCTGTTGTTCTACTGCTGAGCCAGTCACACATCTTAGCCAAAAACAACCTTGGTGGAAAATCTTTCTCTGTGCACAACAGTAGAATAAATTGGAAAACAGACGAAGCCTGCACCTTTTAAGAGTATAATATCTTTTGAAGGTTTGCAAAACAGTGGCGGTTTTACCTGTTCCAGCAGGGAGAGCTGCTTCTGTCAAACCCCAAGGCTGGAACTTTTGCTAGCTGAATTGGGGGAAAATCAGGTGAACCCAGGCAAAATAAGAAGACATGACTAAAGAGTGCCTAAAATGTAAGCCTAAATGACAAATTAAGAAAAATAAATGTAGGAACCAACAGTATCAGTCTTTAAAGGGTAGGTATGTAATTGCTAATCCAACAAAAACGTGCAAATCATTTTTTTATTATAGCTTTGAAGCCAGAAAGAATATGCAACTTTTCTTTGAAACAGATAATTTCTTTCTGTTTTCCATGCTTGGGAAGAGACTTGAAGGGAGATAAGAAGACTCTTGACCAGTTAATCTTACTTCCATTCTGGGTAAAACAAATCTATCAAGGATAACTCAATTGCTTTTAGGTTTATGTCTTTAAATGGCAGTTAAAGAGAAATGGAGTATGTTTCCTCTTTCTTGCAAATTTCTAGAGATATCTGGTTAACTACACTGAAAATCAAAATTTGAACATAAGATGGACTAGTTCTAGTAAAGCTACTCTTACATTCTTGGAAAAGCCAGCTTTGCTGAGAAGTAATTAACATGGCTTTTGTAAAGGTAAGTCCTGACTTATTAATTTTATGGATGTTTTTGTAAATGTCAACATATCTGGAGACAGAGTGATCTGACTGACTTTGTATATTTACATTTTCCAAAGTCTATGAAGAGATGGCATAAAAAGACAGGTGCTGGTGTAGGTTGGTAACTGGTTAAAATAGGTTTGGTTTTTAATTACATTCTGTACAAAGGACAGCAGTACCTTCAGCTGAGGACCAGAGGAAAAAGTTCCTACTTTTGATTAATGCTATCAAATTATCTTCTTTGAAAACAAAATTTTGTCGAATTTGATCAATGCTTGTCAATTTATAGAAAATGTTGCCAGAGTTTCTGCTGTGGACAGAGAATAGGATTCTTTACACAGAAATCCAGACTACATGATGAACAAGAAAGCACAACTGAGTGTAACAGGACGGAGTTTCCTTTTAAAGGCATTGAGACTTATGGATACAGAAAGTTAACTGATCTTCCTTCTTTGGTAATGTCCCTGCTGCTGGTCAGTAAGACTAAGCACTGAAAAACTAGGAAGTGTAGGGATAGTTCTGTATCCACACTTACTAAACAATGATAAATAACTCTAAAGATTAGAGTGCCACACACAAAAGGGATAGTTTACAGTATGCAAGCACTGAATATAACGCCTGCATTGCCCTTTTGTTCTTAGTAATAAAGTTGTGCACTTATTACCTAGGAAAGCACAAATGAAAATAAATTTTTGTAGTGAGGGTGCTTAGTGAAGGTGCTAGCAGGCAAGAAAAACCTTGATTTCTCTAAAACAGAGCATTTTTGTCAACATATTAAAATATAAAAAAAAATCTATTTGATCAAGGAATGAAACTCTGAATAACCACATCAGCTGGGACCACCTGTTAAACCTAATCTAAGTGAACTAAATCATAGCTTAGTTATGTAGCTGAATTGGAGTATTATAGCACTAATTCTATCTGAGCACCCACCTTATTTAAGTTCACAATTTAGAATGTTTAACATTGTAAAAAAGTTTTTTTGAAGTAATTATGCGGCTTTTTTCCCTTTCCTTGGATTGTTCCAGTGGTACATCATTGCTGGATCTTCATTTGGAATCAATTATATTTTAGCCTGAAACTATTTTCTTATACATGGAATGTTGAAGTGCAAAACGATGTTATACTTAATACAGTGGAAACATGCATTTGAAAACTGGTTGATATTCTTCTGTAATCTGTAGAGAGGGTGAGTACAGAAAACTCTTCCCACAGAAAAGCTGCTCATTTTGGTCTTAGATCATTTACTATCCTATAGTGGTTTCTTGAAAAGAAGGTAGTTTTAATTTTCTCAAATGTTTTAAAATCTGGGTTTGTTGTCAGATACAAATGGCAATGTTCCAGAGGTTTCTCTCTCTTGGAAGGGGTAGGAGCAACCAATTATAGGTAGTAATTGAATGGAATGGAATGGAAATTCTAGTCCCAAATATGGTTTTAAATTAAGAACTTCCTATAACTTATATCCATTATCCCATGTCACACGAGAAACTCAGTGGAACACAAGAAAATCATCATTGATTTTCTTCTTTATGAAATCCTTCAGATATCTGAAGAGTGTTTTCTTCCAAAATCTGGCCTTCATGTAAACTTTAAGTCCTCTCAGGCTTTGACAAGTTGGTTGAGGACCCTCTGCTGGATTATGTGCAGATGTGGCTTGTCAGATCCACCATGATTTTACTGTTTATGTTTTCTTTCATTTGTAGTTATTGTATTACAGTTTTACATGTTGGTTTTACTATTCCTGACCCAGATTTGGTTGGAGTTTGGCGGTGTCTAAATTGAATAGATTAAAATTAAACGAGAAATTTCACATTTATCCCTGTTTAAATCATCTTTAGAGGAGAGCAACAAAATTAACACAAAGTCTGCAGGAGGAAATATTTAGAAGGGCCAATGGAAGGTAATATAATGTATATATTCAACCTGGGAGAGAGAATATCCTAATCTCACGAGCCTTTGGAGTCTTGAGCTTCCTTCTTAGAAGATAGTAGTTGTAGCTACTCTTTGCAATATCACTTCTCCACAAAGGTATCAGCCAGATAAATTTTCAGTAGGATTAATAAATCTTCGAAATTGTTCTGTCATGTCCTTGGGCCTTGCTCATGGTAGCTAGCAAGCTCATGAACTAGTAGTACAAAGTATTTGTTTCAAATTATCTCAATATAGAGCAGAGGACTTCCCGGCCTCCACTGCCCATTTCTGCTATGAGACTTCACTGAACTGATAAATTCTTATCCTTTATCAACTGCTATAAATGTATTGTAAATATGTACCAGGAAGGTTGTTTTCAGGCAGGAAGAGAAATATGCCCTAAGCAGGCACAGTGATTCCTGCTGTTCGTAAAGGACCACCAGTAGAAAGACTTTTAATTCTTGTGGTTCTTACTATTTTCAGGCTAAAAGAATTACAAATTCTTGGCTTTTAATCTTCATTGAATCTTCCAGGAACTTCAATTAGTTTTCTTTATTCACTTGTTCACAAATCAATTCATATTTTGTCTGTCCACCTAGTTTCTAAGATGTATGTAAATTGGGAAGAGAGAAAGAGAAGCTACAGCAATAAAGAGTTAGGGCTGTTTCAAACTCATTCTAATTACCACCTTAGCTCTGCCTTTATTCAGGGATTCTAGTAAATTCATTTTTCTCAGCTTTTAATCACCATAGTAATTTAGAGGAAAACAGTTTTTTTTTTTAGCAAGTGGAGGCATGGTGAAACTACATTTATTTGATTGGAATTGGCATAACTTCCTGCAAACTTATTTTGAGAGTAATTGTTAAAAATATGTACCATCTCAAAATCATAAACTTAGAATTCTTGTATTGATTGATGTTTGAATTTATGTTGACATCACCTTTCACTGGTAGAGAAGGAATCATAGAATCATACAGTTGGAAAGGACCTTGCAGGTGTTCTGGTTCAAAACTGTTCAATGCAAGATCCTGTTTAGATGCCTCCAGCAAGTCACTACTTCACATGGCATTTTGTTCCACTGGTTGATAAGCTTAGCTTGTATAGTTATATACAAGTATATGCAAGTATAGTTCTTCTTGATGTCTAGCCTGAGCTTTCTTCTATCTGGTTTCTACCCATAATTTTTGATCCTGCCTACTGTGCAACAGCTATATCGCACTGTTGGCTGATGTTTAGGTTTTGACTGACAAGGACATCAGATCTCTCTCCCCTGTATTATTGCTACACCAAATCTTATTCTTTGTGTCTTTCATTTTTCTACTCGGGTGTGGAAAGTTACATTTCTCCGTTAAACTGCCTTCTCTAAAACCACACCTCCCAGATTTCTATCATCTATAAACTCTCAACTCCCTCAAAATAATAGGACTCATATGCCACTTCATTTAAATACTTCTCAAGATCCATAAATAACATTTGGAGTGTGGTTATTCAGGCAGTTGTGAGAATATTATCCAGCCCTTATTCTACTATTTTATTAAGGATATCATCAAATGCTCAAAGGCTTTACTGAGGCCAAGATTCATTATGTGTACAACATTGATCTACAAAATTAGCAATGCTATCAAAGGAAGAGATAAAGTTAATCCGCCATTTAGAGATATGCACTGATAAATTTCCTGTGCTTAATTGCAGAAATTTGTTACGAGTTTCCGAAATCTCCATTTTGTTTTCTATGCTTTCAATGTGCATTTTTTCCATTTTTCTCTTCAATATTATTTATTTTCTGATTCTTTTCATGATTCTGGATTATGATCAAGATATGACCACCTCAGGTTCTCAGGTTTCAAGGCTGTGGCAATATGGCTGTAAGCTGTTCTTTCTAGTATTATATATCCCTAGGTGTTAGCGGGAAGGGGACTTAGTAAGTCTTGGAAATTCTTCTATCTTGCCCTGATCTTTGCTCCTGGCAATCAGCATATTTCATTAGCTGATAGATACCAACATACTTGTTACAGTTCTTCAGAATATTAGGATATTAACTTCCTGATCATTTGATTTTTTAAAAAAGTGATTGTATAGCCATTTGTCTAGAATGGTATAGGCTCTCCTGATTGAGCAGAAGACCTCCAAAGTCCCTTCCAATTGTTATTCTGTATTCTCCCATTACTCACCATAAGCACTTTAGTAATGGAACTAATTATGCAGGAAGATGGTAGACTCCCCTTCATTGGATGTTAAAACAAAGGGTTGACAGCCATCTAGGATGCTTTAATTTGGATTCTTGCACTATGTTGGAATCTGTTCCTTTCAATTCCAGAACACTGAAAATCTGACAAAAAATAATCATGAATGTTTTGGTTCAAGAAGACATTCTCAGCCAGCCCTTGAGTATTGAAGATTTGCCCTAAGTGAATACAAACACCAGCTTCTTGGTAGATCAGTTATGGTTTATTCTATGAGCAAACAACAAATAATCTCTCCTAGAACAATATCTCAAAGCCAGGCAAGGTTAGCATCGAGAACTTTCATTCATTTCCTTTTATTAGTATTATAAGCCCAGCCCCACCTACACGCAGCTGCACTTCTGGCCTGCCTATTATCCATGCTACCTCATAATGGCATCAATATCCTTACCTAATCCAATCCTACACCACCTCTTAATTGATCCCCATCATGTGCACCTGTCACCATCTGCCCATCGCTTCAGCCTGCTCCTGTGCCCCACAAGTGAGCCCAAATCTGGGCTGGCATAGCTCCAGCCCTTGAAGTAACTTCCACACCATCAGCTGTCACTCGCTCAGCTGTCGGTCCCATCGAAAAGCAGCATTGCATCTGTTACGTCACAGGGAGCGCAACGCAGCTGCTACTGGGGTGGTCTGGCATCCGGGAGCCCCTGAAGGAAGTTTCGCCGAACGCTGACTTGCTGAACTGTCGAGCTCCAAGGTAAGTTATGCCACAATCAGAGCCGACAGACATTATATTCTTCACTGAGATTGTAGTTCTAAATTGGACTACACTGGATATTGCTATAACAAATTCATGCACTCATGAATTATAATTCTACATGACTGAATAACCCATTTTGTCACAAGTGGGCTGTTGATCTACAACAGAGATTAGTTTCAAGTCCAACCTAAACTACTGAAGCCCCCTGGTGACCTTGGTCCAGGTGCTCATTCAGTCCAGTCTTCCACATGAGGTTGCTGTTGTGTATCTCGTTTAATATGTATTATTCAATTCATTCATTTTCTTGGCCTTGTGTTCAATAAACTTCTCAACCCTTCTTTGTTCCTTTTTGCTAATGAGTATTTTAGTTGTTTTTTAACTAATTTACAAATGTAAACAGTTTTATGAATCCAAATAGAAGTTTGAATATTTTTCCTCATTCAATTAATTTCCTGGTTCTTTCAACTCTGGCAAAATGTATACAAAGACAAACTCTTCTTTTAAATGACTTGAATGTCGAACTATTGTCAACAAGTTTAAAGATGTCCAAGCAGAATATTAAAAAGAATCAAAAACAGTATTAATTGGTGACAGTAAAATAGCTAAAGAAGACAGATAAATGTGCTATACTGCAACTCTTATAAGTAAGTAAATAATACTTGCCAAGAACAGTGATTAAACAAAACATTTCAAGCAAAATAGCATTTATTTGTAATGTCAACACAAACTGAAGTAGTACAATCAAGGGTTGTAAACAAATACTCTGAATATCTTCTGTTCATAAAACATACTAAAGGTGAGAAGTAAAAAATTAGAAGTAAAATTTCTTCAACAAAAATTCTGCAGTAAAGTGTACAGATTAGTCAGTTATCAACTATTCAAGACAAAAATAGAATCTAAAATTTCTCAGGTATAAACAAAAGGCTCCAAAATCAACTTTTCATATACAAAAACTTAGCAACTTACTCCTCAGTTTTTGATAATAATGCTTTTTGAAATAGAGACCAACAATAAGGTAACTGTTAAAAGAGTATCCATGTTCAGATTACAAAGGGACAAAAATATTATTTAACGGTCCAGATTCTGAAGTACAATTTACATGCCAGGATCATCAGTGGTCTCTATTATCATAAACTTGCCCATTTTTTCTTTCAGTTTCTCAGAAGTTTTCATCTGATCTGAAAGAAATGAAGCACACAGTTCAGATGACCACAAACAAACAGCAGACTTCCATTTTAAACTCCATTATTTTGAGAAGATAATTATTTAATAGTTTGATCTTTTGAAGTGGGTATATTACTTTCAGGAATAGAAGCTCTGCTTTCTTTCAAAACAATGCACATTTACTGCTATAGGATAAAGGCAAACTCATCCCAAAGCCATTTATTAAAATTACATCAATGTTTTACCATTTCAAAGTTTTGACCCTTGCAATGCACAGGTTGATAAGCCCCAGGCAGCAGTCTCTAAAGGCTCCCACTCCCCTTTCTAATCTCATTCACTAGGAGGAAGCAGGAATTTCCTTTCCTTACAGCAAAGAATGTATGGCAAATATGTCTGGAATGGAACATTCATCCAGAGCTGGTCATTCACTTTAATGCTCTATAGCCAAATCAATATTATGCCAAGTTATGTGGATATAGTAAGCTTTCAATTGAGAGATACTGGTTTGTTTATACAGAATTTCTTTCTGCAATGTATAAAACCCCACCTGCCATCTAACACATGCATAACATTCCCATTTTTAAAGCAGACCACCTGTTTTAAAGGGTGCTCCTGTGCCCTAATTAGCCCATTCAGTGTTTTTTTTAAGTAATCAAGCTCTATATTGCTATTTTAGTGTGTAAATGGAGACATAATTGACTGGTGCACGGGGAAAGAGAATCAGAAGAGAACAGAATCAGGTAACCATGGCATGAGCATATGCATAACATGAGCAATATATCTCTTTGAAGGATGTTCCTTTGAAACGCATCCAGAAGAGTAATCAGCAGATGGTGAAGGACTAGAAAAACAAAACTATGAAGAATAGTTAAAGAAACAGGGTGTAGTCAGCCCAAAGAATGAAGGTAGACCTGATAGAGGAGCTTTTATCACAAAGAGGGTATGGATTACAGTGTCTATAATTGAAGGTTTATTAATAGGGAATGGAACTGAAGTTGTATAAAATTAATACAGTGTAAAACTATTCCTTTTTAATCAACCAAAATGTCCACTTTATGGAAAATGAATCTTTTAGACCTCACAAATTCTATTACAAGATCTTTAGGATGAGCAAATTTAAAAAAGAAATATCACAGAGACATAATGGCTGCTTAACAGAGGCAGGGAAATATTTGGTGGAGATCTATGGTATTAAATTAAGGTAAAGGTATTGGGTAACAACATATATTTATCGGGAAGCCCAAGAGTATCGGAAAATACTATTTAAATGACCCAATTGAAAACCTGCAGTCTCAGTGACAGTATAATGTTATAGGAAAGAATTATTGGAAAAGACAACAAGTCACAACATAAATGCCTGAGGATAGGAAAGGGCCTGTACTGATTAGAGACAAACACCAAAATTATTGGTTCTCCCTCTCTCTGTCTCTCTCTCGCTCACACACACACACATTACAGGAAAAAGACTTGTTGTTGGGGTTGGAAATAAGAAGAAGGAAAGATCTGAGATATAACTGGAAACCTAGTAGTAGATATTTAATCCTGCTTCACTGGTAATTCATTATCCTTACCAAGAAGTAGTCTGTGGTCTACTTGTCAAAGATCTTACTGAAGTCCAAAGGATCCTATGACCACAGAATTTCTCTGGTCCACTAATTTAGTCACTTTATTGGAGAAGGATATAAGGTGTGTTGAGCATAATCTGTTTTTAAAAATATGCTGACTTCTAGGAATCTTGTTCATTTCTAGGTGCTCACAAATCTGCTTAATTTTTCCAGGATTTTCTTAGGTATTGAGATCAAGCTAATTGGCCTATAAGTTCCTGGATCCATTTCCCCCCTTTTGTAGACTGAAACCACACCAGTTCTCTTCCAATCTTCTGGTACTTCCTCTGGCCCACAGGTGCTTTGAAAGATTATATCCAATGGCTCTGAGACCGTATCTGCCACCTTCAATAATCTGGGATGCAAACCATCTGTTTCAGTTGATTTGTACCTGTTCAGGGTAGATAAGTATTCTCCAACTATTTTCTTGCCTGTCTGGATTTGTATACCTGTTCTATTTCCCTCAAGGCTGCTTTTGATAAGTTGGGCTATTTTTTTCCTTTTGCATAAAAAGATACAAAAACGGATGAAGCAGTTTTGCTTTCTTCCTGCTGCCTGGCACCTTTTTGTTATCTGCTTCCATCAGTGGACCTATTGTTTCCTTGACTTTCTTGTTTTTTGCATACTGAAAAAAAAACCCTTTCAATATGGTGTGAGCAGGAGACATCCTGGAACCGTGATGGCGAACCTATGGCATGTGTGCCACAGGTGGCATGTAGAGCCATTTGTGCCGGCATGCGAGCTTCAGGCAAACTTACCTCTGCACATGCATGTGCTTCACAGCTGATTTTTGGACCATTTGAGGCCTTTTTCGGCCTCCCAGAAGCTTGAGGAAAGCCTCTGCAGCCCGAAAAATAGGCCCGTTTCATCACTTCCAGTGACAAAATGGGCCTATTTTTCAGGCTGCAGACTTTTCATCAAACCTCTAGGAGGCTGAAAAAGACCTCAAATAGGCTGAAAATCGGCTGGGAGGCACAGTGAAGATAAGGGGGCGTGTGTTGGGAGGGTTGTGCGTACAAGTGCAGGGAGCGTGTGCGCATTGCCTTCTGGGTGCTGGCATGTACAATTTTTGGCACAGGAGCCCAAAAAGGTTAGCCACCATTGCCCTGGAAGGAAGGCTATATTCTGTTTATATGTAGTTGCTATATGTCAGAGAGCTAAATGTAAAATAATAACCTGAGGAGAATAAGAGGGAAATTCATAAGCATACTGGTGCTCACCACCTCAGTGGTACATATAAGTTGATATTTAGAATTAATTTCTTAAAGGAATAAAACAGAAGGCATACTAACATATTTAAAACTTACCGATAAGGTCACTTCTGTCCAGCAGTAGCTCTAAATCTTTGTCAGTTATTACTTTTTCTCTTGAACCTTTAATCTCTCTAGAAAAAGAAAGAAGGAAATATTTTTATTAAATTCCCTTGTATTTAAGGGCTTAACTTTTTGGCAATGATTTTAGCTTTTAAAAATGCTTCCTTTACATAATTATTTGTTCTGTGTGGGGAGCCAGTGTGATGTAATGATTAAGGGCTTGGACCAGGAATGGAGAAATTCAGGTTCTGGTCTATCCTCAGCCATGGAAACTTGCTGGATAATGTTGGGCTGGTCACTCTGCTTTAACCCTAACCCAGCACAACCCACGTCACAGGGTGGATATTGTGGGATAACAGGAGGAGTGCTCTATGTATGTCACCGTGAACTACAAAATGAAAAAAATAGAAAATAAATCAAATAAAGAAGCAAGCAGATCATACCTGTCATAATCCCTGGACTGCAGCAATTCTATTAACTCTTTGGGATCTAAGCAACTCTTTGACTGGTTTACTCCAAATTTACCACCTTTGAACTGGTCTTAAAGGGAAACAAGAAAAAAAAACTTTTACTGAATAGCACTGTCAGTGATTTTTTTTTTAAATTAAATATACTGTATAAACTGACAGCCGTTTTTGTAATTCTAAAATAGAAGAACGATAGAATTATAGTTACAGAAAATTAATGGAAACACATACATTTTCCAAAAGGACCTCCTTGATGTTATATAGAGTGTGCCCTCAGATTATTGGATATTATTCCTGGATCTTCCAAGCCAAGAAAAAATATTTTTTTTGTAATCAGAAATATGCATGCCAAAAATGGGAATTTGGCCTCCTGCATGTTGAGACTTTGTTAATATTCACTTTTTTGTAACCCCTTTATATAATCTTTTCAATCATGGTATCAGTAGAATGTCTGAAAACGTTGCCAGAAGTAACAACCTATCTGGTTTTAAGCTTAATCAAATTAATAAACTTGATAGTCTCTCCCTTTATTTCTAACAGTCTTAATTTTTAGTTCAGTCAAATATTGTCACATCTGAATTGTCTTAATTGTTTAATTAATTTCTTAATTTCTTCTTTGTCCCATTGCACAGAATTCTTTAAAATTTTAGTTGTCTCTTGGTAAATCTAGCAGGAAAAAATTATACAGGTCATTCTCTTTTGGTTTATCATTTGTATTTCCCTTTTAAATTTTAAAGTCTCACTTTTTTTATAGATCCAGTGAAACATCCCTAAGTCATTATCTTAGCTTGTCATTTATAAATCAATTTTAATACTATGTCATATATTTGTTCTACATCTGGTTTTGTTCAATACCATCTTTTGAACATATTGGATCCATCGAAGCTGGCATCATTATTCACATTGTTACTATAGCTACTTTTTGTTTTGATTCTGTTTTTCAAGTCTCCCTATGTATTCTCATCATCAGAACATTTTGAAGTTTTATAAATCTTTCCTCCACCTATATATTTTAGCTTCCTCTAATGTCCAGTTTTGAAATTAAGAATTGAATGTTTTTAAAATTCTGTGCAGTAGTGAGCAAAATCGCTTACCCCATCATTTCCTGGATTTTCAAACCTGTAGAAAATCACTGTCCTGCAATCTCCTTGTGAAGAGCAGCCACCCAGAACAAACACCAACAATATCCCACCTTTTCATATCCAGTGAGGTTTGAAGGAATCAGACTACTCTCTAGTTCCTTGGACTTTGCTGCAGTTATTAGCAGAAATCTGTATTCAGGTATTGAAGTTTTTGAGTTTTTATGTAACTACATTTAGTATCCCAGCTGCAATCTAGTGTAAGCCTGACAACTTTAGTAACAGTCATCCATGCTTTGATTACATCATGAATATACTTACAGAATTAGTTAAAAGTTTAGCCATGATGCCATTTGTTTTACAGGAACATAAAATGTTGCTTTTGATTTTTAAAGCTTGAAATGCCACATAGTCTAGCTGCCCCCCACCCCCTAAATGTATCTGTCTCATTATAAACCTATGGGTCATTAAGATATGCAGGAAATGCCTCTCTGAAGATGCCAGAGCTCCTGGCATATAGAAGGATGCTGGACAGGATCTTCTCCAAGCTGTAAAAAATTCTCCACAGGACTGGAATTAGAATCCAGGGACCTATTTGTTTGAAAAATGTTGGTAAGGGCTTTCAGTAATGATTTTTGTTTTGTGTTGTTTTTGACAGATTGTCCTTGGAAGACTATTAAAGGCATAATATCAACTACAAAATCTCATAGCTAGTGATCCAACAAAAATTGTGAACATGATTTTGAAGAATTGTAGATATTGCTAACTTTTGTGGATTATCAGCTTCTCTAATTTCCTTTTGGCAGCAGCCCTCTCCACAATTTTCTGGTCAATGGTATTTGCAGTTACAAAACGATATACAACTACCGGCTTTGTCTGACCAATTCTGTGACATCGATCTTGTGCTTGAAGGTCAGACTGAGGATTCTATGAAAAGAAAATATATGAATTTAATATTTAATGGCACATGAACATCAGATTTATCTTTTCATCTCCATATAGAAAAAGGATTTCTGACTTGTTAACTTATATCTACAATGCAGTGCAACAGAAGAGAAAGGGCAGCTGTGCTTGCTCAGAAGAAGATGCAGCTACTTTAAAGCATCCCTATGTTTCACTATTATTATTTTAGTGCTTGTGAGTCAATGTTGACTCCTAGTAACTGCCTGGACTAGCCCATGAAATTTTCTAAAGTGATTTGCCAATGCATCATTCCAAGAGTGAAGGTGACTTGCCAGCTTACCAAGTTGGCTTTGTGCCTAAGGCAGAACTCATAATCTCCCAACTTCTAACCAGTGCATTAACTACTGTACCAAACTGGCTCTCACTAATTTAATGTGCATTTATTCAAAGACTGTACCAGATTTCATGGACAGAGCTTAAATTCCAAGTGGATTCTAAAACTACTCTACTGATGGAGTTGAATATACAGTCCTCTGGGATCAGGACTTCTGTCAGAATACACAGTACATACCCAGTCACTGTCATAAATTATGACCGTATCTGCTGCAGTCAGATTAATGCCAAGACCTCCAGCCCGTGTGCTCACCAGAAATATAAAAACTTCAAGGTCTGCATTAAAATTCTTCATCTGTAAAAGGCAGAATATCACCAGTTTAACATGAAATAAGACAATTGGCATACTTGTCCTTAAAGATAAACTTTTCTGCTACAAAAAAATTACAGGAAGAATTATATTTTGGCACGCTCCCATATTTCGCAATGTTTTGGGAGTTGAGAAGGTTAAGAACATATGTCAAAAACAGTGGAAAATTTAGTGGTTTTTAAAAATTCCCAATAAACTGTTTGAAAACTAAAAAAAAAAAAGCCATCACAGGATACATTTTAAAAACCCAAACAAATGAAAACTTATTAAATATAAGAGGCACGCAGTTCAAAACTAATTTGGAATTACGCTCTTATACCTGCAATTATTCATGATAACCTGAATTAAGTGTGGCTGAAGAATTCTGGGAGTTGAGGTCCATACAGTTCAAAATTGCTTAGGTTGAAAAACACTGATCTTTATATTTTTGGATATATTTTTCAACACAAATGTATGCTTCATGACATAATCCATTAATTCACACTAATCTTCAGTAATTCTATAATAATATACAACATTATCATGTCAACAACTTGTCTCCACAATAGAGCAACAGGACTGCAGAGGCTTCCCAATGATTTTTGCAGAGGATAAGTTGAAGCCAAATAGCTTACACTCAACTTGTTTTCTTGATAAATCTTACAAAAATTAAGCAAATCAGGTAAATGTTTCTGAGAAAAGGACACCTACATTTTCTTCTCTGTCTGCATAAGACATACTTCCATCCAGACGACTAAACTGGTAATCTCTCAGATAGCAGTAGTCCATTAAAATATCCAACATTCGGGTCATTTGTGAAAACAGTACCACCTAAATTGAGAAAATATTCCTTAGTTAACTTGTCTCAGAGATATGAATTTTTTTAAAATACTAAATTCAAAAGGAATACCTTGTGTCCTCGCTTTTTTAGTTCTGGTAACATGCGATCCAAGAGTAATATTTTTCCACAATTCTTCACTAGATCCTCATCCACCTTCATACGAGAAGGGAAATAACAACAAAACTTATTACTAAGAATATAATTTTGCTTTTAACATGCTGATTTTCTTGGCCTTTTAAAAGGAACATTTGTAAATATGGTCTCATTTCCTTTATCATCAAAGAAAGACATAGTCTAAGATTCCAGGAAAAGCTTCCTTAGGTTGATGGAAGATTTTGTGGAATTTAATAGCAGAGTGGATCTATGGAAAGCTACTGTTCTGACACAGCTTTAGCAGAAGCAAGAAACAGACTCCCTTGTCATGAAAACCCTCTCTCTTTATTTACCTCTAATGAATTTATTGCATTCACCTACCAAAAAGTCCAAGCAATAGTCCTTCAACAAGTTAACTGCAGTAACAGACCTTATCAGTTCCTTGCAATAATTGCAAAGCTCCCAGCTGAAAGGCTGCAAATTAAGTTCTGGCAAGCTGTTTCTGTGGCACGAAACACAATGAGCAAAATCTTCAGAAAGATGGACTGTTGTCTCCTGCGGGCAGACGGGGCTCGTCAACCTTGTAAGGTAGCCCATCTAGGGGAAGGAAAACCCTGATTACAAACCTCTGCTGCCTTGTGGATCACCTGCACACGGGAAAGTCTAAGGGAGTAAACCCTGAAAGAAAATCCGGAGTGGAGCCCCATAGGCGGTTGATCTCTGCACTGCAAGATCTTCCGGCAATTCCTGCAGCCAAGCAGGCCCAACTGTATCGGCATGCCTTTCGTTGGATCCCGTCAGCAAGGTTTAGAGAGGGGGGTCCTGGCGACTGGATTCTCAGGTCCTCCATATATTCTGCCAGGCTCGCGTCCTGGAGAGGCTCACTCCAGTGCTGCACTGCGGCAGCTCAATACGGGGAGACAGCAAGATACCGGTTAAAAGTCCAAGCATATTGCGTTCAGCTTGGACGCCTTGGGCTGTCTCCTGTTGGTGGGAGGAATTCTAGGATTCCACTGGCCAGCTACCACCCGCCTCAAGCTGGGCAGCCCCAGTCAATAAGGTGCTGGCCCGTCACGGTCCGCCTACTTCAAGTGGGTGGCCTGGAGGTGTAGGCCAAAAGCCGAAAAAACGGACTGTTATACTTTGCACCAACGATTACGAATACTAAGAAATCAAAACCACCAAATGCTGAAAACTGGCAACATGGAATGTGAAGAACGCTGTGTCCTGGGCCTATCTTCCGACCTCCAAAAGATTGATGATTCCAGAAAAAACCGCTATCTCTCAATCGTGAATTGAAGGATTAAAGTTGACATAGCCGCACTGCAGGAGACACGACTCCCTGTGGTCGGCAGTATAAAGGAAAGAGATTACACCTTCTTCTGGCATGGGCAGGAACCACATGAGCACAGGCTCTATGAGTCGGATTTGCTGTCCGGAACTCCCTCATAGAAGCTATAGAAAGCACCATCCTCAGGCACATCACGAATCCTGTCACTCCGCCTCAAACCTCATGCCGGACCGACAAACATCCTCAGCGTCTACGCCCCAACGCTCTGTTCTGCAGTAGAGGCAAAGGACCTGTTCTACAGGAACTTGAGACGACGATCGGCAGATCTCTGTAGAGGAGCAACCTGTTTCTACTGATGACTTCAACGCCGGGTGGAGCGGACCACACCTCCTGGACCCTTTCTTTGGGGCACTTCATGTCGGCAATGTTTGAATGACCAATGGCCAGTGTCACTCGAGCTCTGCTCTATAACGACCTCTGTGTCACCAACACCTTCTTCCGACTAAGGCCCCACTATAGGATGTCATGGAGACATCCCAGGTCTCGTCGATTGGCATCAACTAGACTACATCATCACTCGAAGATCGCTTCTGAATCAAGTGCTTGTTACGCGCAGCTTCCACAGTGCCGACTGTGACACAGACCATTCTTTGGTCGCCAGCAAGATATCGCCTCCCCCCAAACGTGTTCACCGATTGAAGCAGAAGCCCCGGCCTCGCATCAATATAGTCCGGGAACCACTATACCTGAGCTACGGTGAACGCTTTGCCAGAACCATCAACGACGCCCTGGAAGACTGTCCAACAGATAGTGCCACGTTGAGGTGGAACTACATCCGTGAGGCTATGTTCCAGACTGGTCTCGATACTTTTGCAGAAAACAAAGAGGAACAAGAAGACTGGTTTGAGGCAGGAGCCGCTGTGATCGAACCCGTCATAAGCTGTGAAGCGTGATGCCCTCCTTGCCTACAAGAGAGACCCATCTACTAAGACACTCGCAACACTGCCGTGCTGCTCATAGCGATGCACAAAGGGTTGCTAGGCGCTGTGCAAATGATATTACTGGCTTAATCTCTGCCAGAACATCCAGCTTTCTGCCGATCTGGGAAATGTGCGTGGAATGTATGAACGAATGAAAAAGGCTTACGGTCCAAGCGCAATCAAGATCGCCCCACTCAAGTCAGCGGAAGGCCTAGTCATCACTGACCGCAGCAAACAGATGGAAAGGTGGGCTGAGAAACTACCAAGGAACTTTACTCGAGAAAGACCACTGTCACCGACTCAGCACTTGAGAAAACCCGAGTACTTCCCAGAATGGACGAGCTGGACGCCCACCCACAATGGAAGAGCTCAGTAGAAGCCTATCGATTCCCTAGCCAACGGCTAAGGCCGCAGGCAGTGACAACATCCCACCTGAAGTAGTGAAGGTGCGCAAAAGATAGCTCTCTCCTGGTACACCTACATGAACTCTTGCTACAATGCTGGGAGGAAGGAGCATGTACCCAAAGACATGCGTGACGCCAAGATTATCACGCTGTACAAAAACAAAGGAGAAAGAAGTGACTGTAACAACTACCGTGGTATATCGCTGCTAAGCACTGTCGGTAAAGCCTACGCACGTGTTCTTTTCAACAGACTGCAAATTTTCGCTAATCGTGTCTACCAGAGGCACAGTGTGGCTTTAGAGCGCGCAGATCGACCATCGACATGGTTTTCTCCGTAAGACAACTCAGGAGAAACTGCGTGAAGCAGAAGACAGCCGCTTTATCTCGCCTTCATAGACCTAACCAAGCCTGTCGACTTGGTCAGTCGAGATGACCGTTTGCCCTCCTCCAGCGCATGGATGCCCCCAACTCTGAGAATGAGTCGTGTCCTTTCATGATGACATGAATGGGACTGTCCAATTCGAATGGGTCGTGCTCTGAACCCTTCCCAATCAAAAACGGTTGTCAACCAGGGATGCGTTCTTGCCCCTACACTCTTTGGAATATTCTTCTCTTACTCCTCTCATATGCATTTGACGAGTCTGATGACGGCGTATTCATACGCACCAGGAGCAACGGTGGATTATTCAACATCGTGCGTCTGCGAGCCAAAACGAAAGTTATGAAAAGTCCTCATCAGAGAGATTACTTTTTGCAGATGATGCCGCCCTTGCTGCGGCACTCAGAGGGAGGCCATGCAGCGACTTATTTGACGCGCTTTGCAGCTGCATGCGAACGAGTTTGGACTAACCATCCAGTCTGAAGAAAACAGAGGTTGTGTCAGGATGTCAGTGGTGCTCCAAGCATCTCCACTGGCGAACACACCCTCATGATGTAGAACAAATTCACCTATCTACACTTGCGAACAATCTCTCTCTTGACTCTGATTTGAACGCTAGATTGGCAAGGCAGCAGCAGCAATGGCCCGCCTGAAAAAAACGAGTGGTGGACAATGTTATGCTGACTACCAACACAAAGATGCAAGTCTATCGGGCAGTTGTTTTGAGTACCCTCCTCTATGGCAGTGAAGCATGGACACTCTACTATCCATCAGGAGCGCAGGCTGAACGCCTTTCACCTTCGTTGCCTCCGCAGACTCCTTTGTATGCACCTGGCAAAGATCACAAACCAACATTGACGTCCTGGCCAAGGCAGGGTTGCCAAGCGTTAGCCTTGCTGACAAGCAAGACGCCTGCGTTGGTTGGGCCATGTCATCCGCATGGACGACGACCGTATACACAAAAGCATGCTTTTTTGGAGAGCTTGCCACCGGCAAAACGTACTGGACGCCCAGCTCTCCGCTACAAGGACGTCTGCAAGCGAGATCTTAAAGCTGGCGGATTCAACCCCTCTCAGCTCGAGACCATGCCTCAAATAGCCAAGGTTGGCGCAACAGCCACCAGGAACATCATCAAGCAGCTGAGGAAAGAAATATCGGATGGCGAGAAAAACGGTCATACAGAATGCAAAGGACGAGAGCGCGTTACCAGCCCGCCCCCCGCCCCCCCCGCGCCGCCGCGGGCGCCCGCCTCGCCAGCCCCGGGCCGCCGCCGCGGCCGCCGGGCGCCCGCCCCCCGCCGCCCCCCCGGCGGGCGCCGGCCCCCGCCCGCCGGCCGCGCGCGCGCGCCCCCCCCCGCGCGCCGCCACAGCTCCAGCACATTTCATGTCCATTTCCATGACGCGAATTTTCCATGATCTCCCAAGATCGACGGAGCCAACAATGTCTCTTGCGACAACCACCCCCCTTTTCTTCTGTTTATTCCCCAATTGGGGAGGGGCCATTCAGTGTCCCATGTGTGCTTTGCTTCCCAAGTCGACTCCTTGACCTCCGTTGTTCCCCTCTCCTAATAGCTCTATGCATATGCGTGCCTGGAAAAGGCCCCAAATATTCTTCCTCCTCACTCATATCAGCCTCCGAAGGCACCTGCCTCTCCAGTGCCTGGGAAATGTCGGACGGCCCTGACTCTATCTCTGCATCCGACACAAAGCATCCATCAAAGCCTTCCCCAGACTCCAGCACTGGCCCAAGTTCCTCCCCAATCTCGTCCAATTCTGCCGTCAGTTCCACTGGCAGCTGGCGGGGCACAACAGCTACAAAGAACCAACACTAGATGGAACCAACAGAAGAGCTGGGCACCTGGGTCTGACAAAAGCTGGGAAATATGAAAATGATTGAATAGATTGTACATGGGTACACCAAGATCCAGAGATACTCTGAACAAATGGGGCTGTGTCTGGTGGCTTCTGCTCTTTGCAATTGTGGTGACATGCAGACAACAACACTACATATAGCCACCCTTTGCGTTTCGATCAGTGTACACTTGAGGACCACACAATATGTTTTATGAGTTGACACAGAACACAATCAATGTTACTAGTTTTTGGGCAAGATCTGTAAAATTTGTATATAATTTGTATTTATATTTTATTTTTTTATCATATACTAGTATACCTTATTTTAATTGTGATGTTTCTGACAACTGATTACAGGGAAGAAATGATGACATTCTAATCTTACATTGCATCTACACCCACAAACGCAATATCCACATACACGTTAAATAAGGCACCCAACTCCTCTCCCCCAGAATCAAATCATGTAATATTTCTCCAGCTACACTTGCCTATACCTGCAGGTTATCATTTTCTAATTTTCTCAGTTTTAATCAATGCTTATTAGACATTAACAATGATAGTATTCATTTCAGTTCCACTTTTTAACACATCACTGCTGTTCCTGTATCATCTAGAATCTTCCCAGCATTCCCTTTTTCTCTACACATATTATCACATATTTTTGCAGTATTCTGTTACATGTATTTTCCCCTCACCCAAATCCTTTCCCACTTCATCATTCTGATAACCATTATTTATACTTCCTTTTAGCACAATTCCACATACTTCTGTTTTATAATTATTTCCACTGTGTTCCATGCAGCTTCCACATATTTCCTTGTATTCATTCTTTGCCCAGATTAATCTTTTTTTTTCACGTAGGGCTTATATTTTCTCTTCCTGAAGTCATTGTACTTTCTCTTGTTTTTAACTTTTTTGCTTCTTTCCTTTTCCCCCTTCTCACTCCCAAATGATCTCTCCCACATTTACAATCTCTCTTCAATCCTTACTGATCAAATAATGCTTTGAGTTTTATATTCCATCCTTTGCCTGATACATGTATAAACAGGCTTATGCTTACGTAGTTGTGTATTTTTCTACTTACCATTCCCCATTTATTCCTGGTTTCCCAAAGATCCCTGACTTTTCTAGCACTCTCCTGTCTTGTTCCCACCAATTCATGTCACCTAACCAAGTATTTTCTTCCCTGGATTGTATTTATTCAGAATGCTGCATAATTTCCCAAGATTCATCTCTACTTTTTTTGTCATTATACCGTTCATTAGAGCATAACTTATCATCAACCTATGAATTGTTTGCATATGAACTCCCAGCTCATTGCTTTTCAACCTTTTCACAGATTGTATCACTTTTAGGACATGGTAATATTTGAGTACCACCAGTCACTTACTTGATGACCCCCAAAAAGGCAATGAAAGTACAGATAGTCTTTGACTTACAACAGTTCGCTCAGTGACTGTTCACTAAGTTACAATGGCACTGAAAGTCACTGATCATTTTTCACACTTATGACCGTTGCAGCATCCCCAGGGTCACATGATTTACATTTGGATGCTTGGCAACTGATTCCTATGTATGATGGTCGTCACAGTGTTTCAGGGTCATGTATGATCATGTTTTGCAACCTTCTAACAAGCAAAGTGATTGGAGAAACCAGATTCACTTAACAATCATGTTACTAATTTAACACTTAACAGATGTGGCAAGAAAAGTCATAAAATGGGACAAAACTCATTTAAGAAATTTCTCACTTAGCAACATCAATTTGGGCTCAATTGTGATCATGGGTTGAGGTCTACCTGTACACACACTTACCATGCTTTTAACAGGAAACGTGCCTGTTTCTCTGACGTTAATCTTTGCACTCATGCTGGAGAGGGCTTACTGATAGAATTAAGTCAGATTCCAACTGAAGATAATTCCAAACAGACAAACTTGGAAATAGTGAAGTTAAAGAATTGCTCACATAACTTGCTTGCCTATTTATTCACAAAATTATAGCTTAATGAAGCAACACACCTACTTATGCTTGCATGACAGACCGATCCCTAAACCATTCATATATTACGTGACTGGCCCTTGAAGCCACCAGCAGCTTTTACTACACTTTCCTTTACAAATCCCAAACAATCTCTTTGCACAAAGAGGTTGGGGAATAATGGAAGTGTCAACTTCGAAACGAACCTGGCAAGGGCCATTTTCTTGTTCCGCAGTTGCCACAGTGCAGGGAGGAGGGAAGAAGGATGGAATGCTTTGCTAGACACAACACAGAGCTTTCTTGTGAGATAAAATCAGGGAGGAATGCCTGGAGAACCTGCCAATTAACTTAATTGGCCAATGTGACCTGTGACAATTTGGGAGGGAGTTATTTCCTATCTTATTTATACTGAAATTGCAAGATTTAGCATTGGTTTTATATTTGACCGTGCAGATATGATGTACCCAATAAAGAAGTTCTTTGAGGAAAATTTCAATCTTCTTAGAACCAAGTAGAGTAAAAGAAGAGGTAGCCCATAAGGAACTGCAGCACCTCTGCAACATTGTCCTGACCATCCCTCAAAAGGAAACTTTTGAAATTGGGTTCAAGAAACAGGTTGCAGAGGAGTGATGTTCATGAAGGAGTTTCCAGTATTTTTTTTTTTAAATCACCTTTAGAAGGATGCAAATTGCTTTTTGTGCTAGACAGCATCCCTGGAATTCAAACTATCTTCTCCTTTTCCAGCACCAATGTGCAATATCTTGTTTATGGTTTGAGTCGCTCTTCTAGCTCTGGAAGGCCCCAAAAACTGCCCTATGGGAAGGGTCCCCTAGGACCCTTTCACCCTCACTGTCCCCCCTCCAGCAGCCCTAGCTCTCATCGCACAAACCTTGACCTCCTTTGCAAAGCACATCCCCCCGCTTCCTTTACAGGTTTGTGGTGCGCGCCCCCTTTAAAGTGCTGTGGACTGGGAGGCCAGAGCCTGCTGTGCCGCACCTACATGTCCCTTACCTGTATAAGCAAGGAAGGATCTTTAGCCTAAAGTCTACCTTGCAAACCAACATAATGTTGCCCATTTCCAATCACTTAGCTGGTATATACAGAATATTTTAAACTCTACTTCTTTTGGCCAGCCAACAGTTTTGCTTAACAATTGACTAAAGCTGTAGACAATTTTTTCAACGAAAATAGGTCTAAACCAGATCCATAGTTTCATGTCTACTCGAAGGAAAGAATAAATGTTTACCTTAAATTGCTGTGTGACAGAGTCAAGGGGATATTCAATAAGATATGGATGGTTGCAACACTTCCTCAGCAGCATCATAATGTTCTGCAACTTAAGGTTGATTTCTGAATCCAAAGGCATCTCCACTGCAATCACTGGCCTTGCAAATGAAAGCAAGTTGAAGTAAAGCTACAAGTAAAATCTACCAAAGATGTCAGTACAGTACCTCACTTCAAGGGCTATTTCATCCAATTATTTTGCTTCAGTGCTGATTAATCTATAGCTGTGTAGAACAATTTACCAATAAGATTAAGAATGATATTTAGGTTTATTATGAATTTATTTCCCAAAGTTATCTGCCCGCAAAGGTATTTTGCAAATAATCCAAACAAACTTTAGATTAAATACCTCTCTTTTTCAGCTTCTTCTTGTGTTTTACTGATTAGTTCTTCTAGCGCATCCGGAAATTCATTTTCTCTCAGCTCACGATAATTAACGACTTTCCGACTGCGTCGCTTTGGTCGGCCTGTAGAACTCAACTCCACAACTTCTTCCTATAAAATGGAAGAACTCATTTATAGAAGTGTTCCTTGAGCAATGATCAGTGCATTTATATTCATGGGTCCTGCACCTGGACTGGTACATTTTCCTTTGCACTGCTCAGTGTATCCCGTCTCTGCTCCAGTTTATTCCTCACAATTCAGCTGAGTGACAGAGTAGTGAAAATAGGGTGTGAAAATAAATGACCACTTAAATACTTGTTCTTGTTTAATGTATTTCTGGGATTCACGTTCATGAAAAAGGGAAAAGCTAAAAACTGTGAAGGGAAAGAGTTAAAAATGACCAAAGACATGGTCTACCATGTAATAGTCCACGCTATTAGAATACCCAGTGCTCATCATTGAAAATATTGTATATACCAGATTGTTGTCCTATAAGACTCTGGAAAAGAAACACACATAAGAAAGGATGACTTTCTTTGTATTAGCAACAAAACTTCTACAACTTGCAATTTTAACAAAACAGTGGAGGCAGAGATAAACATCCAAGTCTGAATATTCTGTTTTTCCAAAAGCATGCAAATAAATATTTATCTGCCCTGAAGATGCCTGATTTTTGCCAACAGACTGTCAGGTTGCCTATAACTTTAAAGTAGAGAGTTTAAGGAGCAGGGGGACTAGTTGGGGGCGGGAAGAGAACAATTCTTCTGTAACAATAAATACAATGGCCATATCAGCAGTGGCTTCAAAGACTTGGGCATTAAGACTGAAACTAACACTAAATATAAATAACTAAGAAGTATATGTTCTGACAGGAGAATATGAATTTACAAAAAGTACAAGAAAGAATCTATTCCACTGATAACAAAAGGGACCAAAGAGTCTCAGTCTGACAAAATGTTTTCCCCTCAACTAAGACTGACATCAGGTCAAATGGCGGCAGGATGCATCCACCCTTTCTCTTATAATTAGGCTTAAACATGTGTGAAGAATTATGATTGATCAAAAACTATTTCAGTGAATGGCTGCACAAAAAGGAAAATATTATAATCAAGGAAATTGGAACAAACTCAGAACTTCAAGATGATCAGAGAACAGAAAATAAAGTCTTGGGAAGCCTGATGGAACTTGGAATTTTAAAGAAAAGAGTTGTGTTATGACAACATTTCTGAAAAACCTATACGGAAGTCCCACAGAGGATGATTAAGACCTGTTATCCATCATTCCAGAGATCACAAAATAATCATTCCAAATTACAGGAAAACAAATTCTGAATGTTAAGAATAAAGTTTTACCGCTAAGATCCATTAGACACACATCTCTCACATACTGGGAGAAGAGATGACTCTCTTGCCCTGGATGTGTTCAGATGAAATCTGTAAAGTCATCATTTAATCTGGAATCTTGTATTGAGCAGATTGACTTTAGTGGTTCAAATTAAAGTTGTACAAATCTATGGTGATCCAAATTGTTTGTAAGTGGGCAATTGTGCTGATGGAAAAATTGGTACATTGCTTAATCACCCTATTATAATCTGTGGAATAATGACTGGAAAAGTTTGAAGCTGGGTTAGTTTCTTGCAGAAATCAAATCCAGAAAGCACAGATGACTGATTCAGCAGGATTCATTAACTTCTTTATTTATATAATAATATATGAATAAATGTACAATACCAATAGTAAATTCTTCCAAGCAGAGAACAGAATACTTTCAGTTTCAACAGGCAGACAAGAAGAGACTTGTTTTCAGCTTTAGAGCTCAGAGCACTGTAGTTTCAGTTCTTAGCACAGCATTCAGAGCTGCAGGGCCATGCCCAGGCTCCTTCAGTTTCTAATACAGCTCTCATTGGCTGACCTTGTTACCATGTCTCTGCCAGTTCATGAATATGCTGACAAGCTTTTTGTTAACTGACTATTTGAAATGAAATGATAGACCAAGGAAGATTAATTGGATATTTCTTTATGATGAAAAATGGTCAAAAAACCAAGAATAGATCCAGAGAGATTTGAGGAGGGAAACAGCTCTTTTTTATATATCTTATTGAGAAACCAGTTTTCCTCCATCTTCTACACATGCTTTACAAATTTTGATCCTCAGATGCAGACTTTTTACATCACTCTCTGCTAAATGTCAACTTGTTTTCTCCATTATTTAAGCTTGTCTAAGCCTTTGAGTCTTTTTTCTTTTTTAAAGTGTTAGGTACTTATAGATTTGTGTAATCTGCATATCTCTTTGGTGAACTCTGGCACTATGGGAAGGACTAGATGCCAAGTTAAATGCAAGTCTCAGAAGAGTGTGTTTCGAAGCCTCGTGTGATGCAGGAGGCCCCCTCTGAAATGCCCAAAGGTGGCAGAGCTAAAAAGAGCCTCTTCGGCAAAACTTAAAAGCTAGATAGGTTCATAACAGGAGAAACAGTTCTTAAATAATTGTGATCTAAGCCATTTATAGCTTTAAAAAACAGCACCTTAAATAGTGCAATATTGACAACTAGATCTTTCTCTAATGGAATCAGATAACCCATGTACTTTGCACCATGCCAGCTTACTTTTGAGCAAATTCTTTTCAAGGATAGGCAGTGCAAAGGCAAAACAAGATGTAACTGAAATAGAAGTAATTTTTGCCAAATCTGAAGAATTTTAGGTATTGCTTGCCAAAACCACAATTCATGAATTCAGCTTTCTATGTATCAACAGCCTGTGAAATTATATTGATGTAGTTTCAGCTTGCGCTACTTTAATTATTAAAATTAAGCAATGTCCCAGGATACTGACTGTTTCCATGATATAGGATAGAAAAAAGGGAGAGAGCTGAGTGTTTATGTTTGAAACTGGTCTATAACTCTACAAGACATCCTTGGTCAAAAGGGTTTCTTCATTAATTATCTCATTAGTGCCACCCTGAAATGGGAGAAGTGTCATATCCCTTCCATAAAAAAGATGTTGACACTCTGGAAAAAGTACAGAGAAGATCAACAAAGATTACGGGACTAGAAGTTAAAATATACAAGTAACGGTTGCAGACATAATTGGTTATGTCTAATTTAATTAAAAGAAAAACTAGGAGTGATATGATAGTAGTGTTCCAATATCTATGGGGCTGTGACAAAGAAGAGGGGAGTCAACAGTAAGGCAGACCCAAGTGAGCAGCGCACCAGGGTCAGGCCCTTCGCACACGCGTCCAACCTGTGTTCTTTGTGCCGGAGCTGGAATGAAACCCTGTCCCACAGATCCTACTGCTGGTTGGGTGGAGAGGGCGAGGAAAAGAATGGCAAGGCTTTGCACCAGCTGGCAGGGAGCAGGTCAGGCAGTGCAGGCTGGCTGGTTGGGGAGGAGGCCAATCATTAGGTGGCTATCAATGCCAGCAGCTTAAATACCTCGATTGAAGCTGGAGTTTGCCACGCTGAGGGTGAAATGAGGTCCTGCTCTCCCACATAGCCTACACTGTTTGAGTGGGGAAGACGAGGAGAATAGCGGTTGCTCAGTTGGCTCTTCCCCCCCCCCATGCCACTGCCAGCAGCTTGAATGCCCCAGGGGNCCACTGCCAGCAGCTTGAATGCCCCAGGGGTAAGATTCAAATTTTTAACAACTGGTTCTGTGGGCGTGGTTTAGGTAGTGGGCGTGGCTTGGTGTTCATGTGACTGGGTGGATATGGCTTGGTAGTCATGTTATTGGCTGGATGTGGCCAACTCAGTATCACTCACATCGAGGCACACATCTCCTCGACTGGCCTCTCATATGGGGATGCTGCAACAGTCGTAAGTGTAAAAAATGGTCATAAGTAACTTTTTTCAGTGCCATTGTAACTTTGAGTGGTCACTCCATACAAGCAAAGTACCAGCAGAGGGGGAAAAAACTCCAGAGAAGTTCCTGAGACAGGAAGTCTAGTCCTGCCAGAATGTAATAAGGGTTAAAGGAGAGGCAGTTTTTGTAAGCAACACCAGAATGTTTCCTTCCTGCCTTCCTTACAGGATTAGGTCAATAATTTCTTCAAACAACCGATTCTCCACACTGCTTAGAATATTAACAACTGGTTCTAGCGAATAGGTGCGAACTGGTAGAACCCCACCCTTGGAATACCCCAACTAAAGCAGGGATTGCACACTCTCTCTCTCTCACACACACACCTCACACAGAGTTTGGAGAGCCCTTCTCCCTCTCTCTCTCTCCCTCCCTCCCTCTCTCTCTCTCTCTGGGATGGCAGTTGTGGCACTTCAATGCCTGGCTGGCAGGGCGCTCAGGTAAGCTGGTGCGGGATGGGCAGCTCTTCACGCTCCCTCCCCTTGGTTCATACTCCACACCACCTTGCTTTGTGACTGTCGTACCAGTGCGTTGCTCAGCCTCTTGCTGGGTTACAGCAGCAAGAAGTAGTGAAGAGCAAAGTGAGGCAGGAGGATGGAAGACGAAGCGAGGCAGGGGATGCAGAGCTGCCCCACCTTACCTGAAGGGCCTTCAGCCAAGACAAGCCTTACACACACACACGCCACCCGGGGCAGCCACATTTCTTCACGAGCTCCTTTCATCACTGCCGCCACATGCAGAGCAACTAGTCTGTGGGACTAGAGTAAAAAAAAATAGTTCAGACCTCCCAACTTCTCACAAAAAATAAATTAATAATAATAATCTCGCCAGGTTGGAAAGTCTGAACAATTTTTTTTAACCGTTAGTCCCACAGACTACTTTAGTTACTCTGCATGAAGCAACAGAGAACTGGGCCTGTACATATGCATACCCGGTGGGATGGCGGGTGCCGGGCCAAAGCGAGGCGGGCCAGACCCTTACCGTTTCCAGGATGACCACGTGGGCTGGATTCGGCCTCATTGCGGGCCAATTCAGCCCACAGGCCTTGTATGAAAAAAAAGGAGATCTAGATGGACTTTAAATAATACGATATTAAAGGAAAAAGACTTTAAACAGAAATTGAGAGAGAATTGACTTTTTTCTTTAAAGAAAATACAAAAGAGGATACATCATTACAGAACTTCTGGGACACGATGAAGGCTTATACAAATTGATAATGGACTATACAAGGAAAAGAAATATAAAACAAAAAAAAATCTTTAAAATATTGGAAGATGACTACAAGAAGTTGGAAAACGAACTACAGAAATTTCCACAAAAAAAGGACATAAAAATTAAAATGGACATAACTAAGCATAAAATGGAGCTAATGGAAAAAGAAGAAACAGCACAAAAAATTAGAAATGCTAAGCAGAACTATTTTGAAGATGCAAATAAACCAGGCAGATGATAAATTGAGAAAGGAAAGAGACTCGAGAAGAATAAATCAATTGATAAACAAACAAGGACACGTATGCTATGGAAATGCGGAGAAGAAAAAAATTATTCAAAATTACTATGGAAAGCTGTACCATCAAGAGAATATTCAGGAAGAAAGAATTCAACAATACTTACAGGAAACAAATTTGCCCCAGATACCCAAAGATATTGAAACAATGTTATATTAGGAAACCAATGTGTAGAAAGATAAATATAACAATGATGGATTAAATTTAAAAAATTTAAAATTTAAAAAATTTAAAAAAATTAAATTTAAAAAAGCAAACATTGGAAAAGCACCAGGTCCGGACAGTTTGCCAGGTCAAAGTTTATAAGACAATTCCAAGAAAGCATTGAATCTTCACCTAGTTAGAAATTATGAATGAAGTTATGACAAGAGAAGAGAATACGCCGAACATGGGTCAGAGGGCATATATTCACAACTTGTACTCGAAGGAGGATGCAGACCTACAGCAAGTTAAAAATTACAGACGCATATATCACTATTAAATTTCAGATATAAAAATTTTGCTTCAAATTCTGGCAGAAAGGCTGAAAAAGATATTTAACACAATTTATTCCATCTGATCCAAAATGGATTTCTGCCGAAGAGAGCAGATTAAATATGAGATATAATTGGCAGATACACCTGGAGATAGCTATGGGGCACGATCCTGGAAAAAACAAATGGCTCTGATGTGTTATTTTTGATGCACAAAAAAGCCTTTGATAATGGTGAATTGGCGTTTTATGTGCTGTTACAATTGGACACAAATGGGCTTTTGGGTAAAATAATTTACTCAAGCCATTGAAACGATATATATCATAAAACAAACTGCAAAGGTTATATAGAATGGAGAGTTAACAGACATTTAATAAAATATAAGAAAAGGGGACCAGACAAAAGCTGTCCACTGTTGCGCTTTGGTTGTGTTGTGTTTAATACTGGAAGTGCTGAATAGGACCATCAAGAAAAGAAAAAGAAATAAAAGGGAAAGAAAATTAAAAAAAGAAGAGTATAATGAACAAGCTTTTTCAGATGACCGTGGTATTATATATTAGAGGAATGCCATTGAGTCTGCACCTAAAACAGTGATAGAAAAAGATAGAAGAAGTATGGGAAAGTAGCAGGTTTGAAAAACAAAGATTTTAGCAAAGAACATGTTAGTAAGACGAAAGAAAGAATTGGAGGAAGTTTTAGGGATCCAGGTCACAAACAAGGTTAAGTATTTAGGGATACATATAATACCAAGAGGGTTTGAGCAGGGGATTGGACTAGAAGACCTCCTGATCCCTTCCATGTTATCTATCTATCTATAAAAGTGAAATACCACTCACACATCATCACAAAATCTCCAGAAGCATAAAGCCTACAAACTTCAAATTAGGCACATATGTTCCTTTTGGCTTCTAGATGCTCACTAAGAAAGGATTTTTTGAAATGACCATCAGATCATTAATATTTCGTATATTATTATTAACACACTCTGATGCCAAGGAATTCTACCTCCCCATCTGAAACAAATCTGTTCCAAATGCAAAACACATGCAGAAGAGAGGAGTTTCAGTTTCAGAGCAACAACCAGCTTTCGTACAGAACAGTTGAGCTAAGCCATGCCCAGGCTCCTTGCTGTCTCCTTCTTGCTCACAGCAAAATGTTTCAGTTTCTAAACAGCCATCAACTCTCACAGACAGGATATTAGCCAGATGAATACCGATGGATGTTGGTAGGCAAAGCCATATTTTTTTTTCCTCCTTATTTTCCTCCCCAAAAACTAAGTCTGATCACATAGTTTCGTCGTGAAGCAGCGGTATCCAGCTAGTTCTGTTATAAACATCTCCCAATTCCAGTAAGTGGACAAAGAGTTGAGCAAGCAGGTATTTGCCTTTCTATTCTCAACTACTTCAAAATCTACAAGTGGCAAAAGAATTCAAAGTAACAAGAGATGTGATTGCTGAAGTTACTTTCTTTTGACTTGTCCCAATGCTAGAGTCGAAGTTACAATGGGTCCCAGTGACTTTATTTTCCATAACTGAGTTTTCCAGCTTCCTCCTTCCTATGTTTTAGTGAAGATGTGACACAAAATGGAAATATGCTTCAGCTTTGCCAGTTTCACCTCTATCTATACTCTATCTTTACCTAAATAGAAGACAATGGTCAAAATATTGTTGCTTAGGGACATCCTTATGCCAAATACTGAAACAAATACCTGGTTGTTTCCCAAAAGCTTCTGAATTGTCTTGTTTACAATGGCACTGTAGAAAATTTCTTGTTTCTTAACAAGAGGTGCATAGACCACAACTTCACGCTTGGGAGGAACTTCTACAGCTACATCTGATTTCAGCCTTCTCAACAGGAAAGGAGTCAAAATCTAGAGTCAAAAAATTAAAACATATTTCTATCAATTTATGATTACAACCTTGCTTATTTCAAAAGAAAGCATTGCCATTCCAAGACTGCATGACGTGAGCTTTTATATGTAATTGCTCTCAGCTGCATTTTGACAGGCAAACCTCTTCTGTAAACTATGGGGTGCTTAAAATTTTCCTTCTAAGGCAAAGAATTAAAGAGTTCTTGATCTTTTTTTTGTAAAAACATAAGAGAATATAAACAGTCTCCCCTTCATCAAAGCTAAATATTTCCATGTATAACCACTCCCTACTGTAGCTAACACAAAACAGAAGCAATCACAATTTTTCTGACTGGTGAAATAAATGACTCCCCCCATCTACTCTCACCAACCCACCTACCCTCTCACATCAACTATACTTGCACCACAGGAAGCTTCCACTGCCCTGGGCAAAGACTAAATCCTGAATTGAGAATAAGAACAAAGTCATGAGAAAAAAAAATCCTTAATTTCTCAGCAAATGTTTCTTCAGTGTGAGGAATTCATAATGGGAAAGTAAGAATGCCCATGGATATATGTTAACAGTGATATCTGCAAGTATATTCGTTTGTGTTCATATAGTTATCAATAATATGGTACAATATAATATTTAAAGAAAAAGTGGCAATCTGGAAGAAAAAAACATACATTTTAAGCAATGAAAACAGACCTGGTGCAACATGTGCAAGATATTCTGTTCTCTTTCCTTCGCGATAATATCTTCAGCAATTTCAGAAATACTGGTAATATCAAACCAGGATTCAAAACTAGAAAAAAAAATCAAGAAAAATGAATTAAGAAATGAGGAGCAACAATTTAGTTCTGTGCTGAAAAAAATTATAAAGTTCTGCAACATACACTGATTATCCAAAATGTATTTTTTCTTGTTCATATTATTTTGCCTTTCAAGAGGAGACAAGACACACAGAGCATGAAACTGTCCAATCACTGCAATGAAACTCTACTTATCAAGTCTCCCCCCATTCCTGATGCATTGGAACTTCATATTTATTTTCACATCCATCTTCAGTTATAAAATCTAGAACTATAATCTCAAAGAGTGCAACAAAATTCCAGCCAATGCAGGATGTAGTTGGTAGATAGGAATAGCACACAAGTCTGAGGCCAATTTCTGCAAGTCCAAATTGATGTATTGTTTAATGAGTTTGTTGGCAAGAATGCTTGAACACAAAGAAATGTTTGAAATCACAAACAACAGTGAGCTGGAAACAGAACTCTGGATTTCTGTGTGAATTGATCCAGTTTTACATTCTTTAACTAATATATGAGAATTTATTCTTTAAAAAGTTTGTCTTCTCAAAATTTGTTGAAGTTTTTTCTTCAAACAAAAATGCAAGGAAAAGCATGTACATGGTGTTTTTTTTTTTTGCCTTTTAATAACCCTGTAATCCCTTACACATCAGGGTGGAGTTGGGGCAACTGAGTGGAGCTGAGAGTTTATTGGCCCTTCCTATCATTAATACAGTTTGCAGATGATTTATTTTATTTTTTTATAACATGCTATTGTGAACAATAGTCCACAAGGCGTGACACCAAGTATCAAGATCATGCATACAATGCTGTGCACTATACATGACAACCTCATGGCCTAATCAAGGGTTCACAGCAGTTTAAAAGAATAATGACAAAAAGAAAAAAGTGGGGCCTAATAAATAATATACTATACAATCTGCAGAAGGTGGTTGTGGACGCGACTCTTGAATGACTGAGACCCTGTCACTAATCATGCCTACAATGTCTTCTGGTAAGCTGTTCCAGACTCTGACTGCAGTGTGTACAAAACTCCTGCCAGTTGAGTGTGTTCTGGACTTGGGTTCCACAAGAGCATGTCTCGGAGTTGACACACTAGAGCGAGTTGTTCTTCTCATTGTATAAGGTGGGGGAACCAGCTTTTTCAGGTCTTGAGGGCAGAGGCCCGTCTGCATTTTGTACAGGGCAACTGCAGCTGCAACTTGACGTCTATGGTGAAGCGAAGGAATATTGAAGTTGGAGCGTGCCTCGTCCTCATTTATTCCGATTATGCGTAGGGCCTTCTTCTGTATACGATCAAGTAGTTGAAGTACTGTAGGAGATGCATTCAGCCAGCACAGAGAGGCGTATTCCATGATACTTCTTATCTGGGCCTTGTACACTGTGGCTCTCCCAGGGGCATCCAGTTTAGATGCTACCCTCCTAAGAGCACTCATTGTGCCCTGAGAAATATGTGCAGTTACCTAGGATCGAACTCACAGCCTTCTGATTATGAGGCAAGAGCTCTGCCTCTAGACCACTGCACAGGAAATTATTGACATATCAAAATGACATTAATTATACATACAAATTTAATCTCTTTTAAGGAATCTAAAATAAATGCAGATCTTATAAAATATTTATTAAAGCTATATGGTAATGTCTCTTTAACAGCCATCCGGACCTACAAATAGTCCTTGCTTAATAATTTATTCAGTGACAATTCAAAGTTACTATGGCATTGAATGAATGGAACTTTCACGGGATTTACAGGTTCTTGAAATTATGGCTGTTGCAGTGTCCCTGTTGTCGTATGATCAACATGCGAGCACCTGGCAACCTGCCTGCATTTACAATGGCAAGGATGGTTCAACTACTCCCCTGGACCTATCTGTCCCACAATCTCTACCTTTTGGCTGCCCTGCACTCTGCTATCCTGATTTTTACTGTCTGCTACTGATGAGGTGTACCAGCCTGGTCATTTGTGACACAGCTGCTGGCTACGTGAGCCCCTCTGCGTACAGTAGCAGGTATCCCTGGCCTGGCTGCATTTGCACTATGGCAGCCACTTAACTGTCGAATGGCCTGCATGTGAGCTGCCCAGGACTCACAACTTCCTTCCAGCTTCTCCAGTGATTTTGCCTGATGGAAAATGGTAGAGCGCTAGAAGGAGGTTCTCTCTTAATGAACCTTGATTTACAATGGCAAAAGCGACTGACGGGATTGCCATCACTAAGCAAACCAGTGGTTTGATGTGATGCTTTATGACTTCACTTAATGATGGAAATTTGGATTCTAATTCAAGGACCCAAGAGTTAAGTGAGGACTACCTGTATTTATATCACTGACACGGTTTTTATTCCCCTATGCCATTGAAAAACAAGATAAGAGAAAAAGTGTATACCGTTTGCCTATATAATATCCTTCAATATCACAAACAATTCTTCACAAAAAACATCCATTGCTTCTTTCCCCTCTGTATCTATGTCTTTTGTGTGTGAAAATAAGTCCACAATCAGGAATGGCATGGAAGAAAATGCCTGTGAAAATAGGCTAAGCCATTGTTCTGAAAACAGTTTGACTATCAGAGACTAAACCTCTGGCTTTGCAGGTGTTGTTCAATGCTGCCTCCATTAGCTCAATTAAACAGATGTAACAAATAAAGATAGGGTGTGGAAGAGAGAAAGTTGGATACCTTCCAGTATCCTACTGGAGAAAGGGAAACATCTGACAACTCATTCTTGGAACTATTAGAGGAGTTTTATGTTTTTCTTATTTTTCCTCTTGAAAGCATGTAGTCAAAAAATCTGGTTTTAAATACAACTCAATCTGGCACAATCAATTCTAGTTACTGTTGTGTTTAAAAGCTGAAAAGATAGATTTTTTTTCTGACTTAAGAACTAATTTTTCCATTTAAAATCCTGTGTAGTTGTAAAAATGTAACTATATATAAATCAAAGAAGCTATGGTGACCCCAGGAACTCTCTGGCATTCTAATATATGATAAAAGGTGACAATGAGACTAACCACATGTTTTTGGACAGTTACTTGTTATAAAGAAAGATGTTTTTCCTGTTAATACAAATGTCATTCCTGACAGAGTTAGAAAGAGCTGGAAGGGACCTTGGGAGGTCTTTTAGTCCAGCCCACTGCTCAAGCAAGAGAACCTATACCATCTCAGACAAGTACTCTTAAAAACCTTCAGTGATGGAACACCCATGATTTCTGAAGGAAAGCTGTAATACTGGTTAATTGACCTTACTGTTAGGAAGTTTCTCCTTAATTTCAGGTTCCTTCGCTTTGATCAGTTTCTAATCATTATTTCTTGTCCTGCCCTCTGGTGCTTTGGAGAATAATTTGACCCCTTTGTGACAGTCCCTCAAATACTGAAATACTGCTATCAAGTCACCTCTGTTTCTTCTTTTCTTTCGATTGGCCAGACCCAAAATCTGCAGCTGTTCTTCATATAAACCATATGAAGAATGGCTACAGATTTTGGGTCTGGCTAGTCTCCAGGCCTTTGATCATCTTAGTTGCTCTTCTCTGAACTCTTTCCAAAGTCTCAACATCTTTTTTTGTAATATGGTGACCAAAATTGGTTATAGCATTTCAGATGTGGGTCTTTGTAGTCTTTGTAAAGTGGCATGAATACTTCATATGATTTTAATAATCTGCCCTTTTGTATATAATCTTTTGCAAATCTGTATTTGGGGCTCCTGGTCTAATTAGCTGGTAGGCAAGGATTAGTGTTTTAGGGTGTTTTTCTGAAGAAACTTTGTTTTGGATCTCTGTTGCTTTGTTTCATACCTCAGTTGGCGACCTAGTCTTCTGTTCCTATAGAAATGAAGAGTTCTTGTGCTACCATTCTAAAAATAATCACTAGAAACTGCACTACATTTTCAGCCAAAACTACTAGATAATGTAAGTGCTCAAGAAAAGTCTCTCTCCACATCAGAAATATAATGTTCCAAAGACTGTTCCCAGACATGGATCTGCTCACTATCATATCTGAGAGGATTTCTGAACAACAGTTTGATTGCTTATCATGAGTATTCTTGGCCTCGGAGTGCTCAAGGAATGCTTGCCTTCTTTAGAAAGGGCCTGGCCATAACACCACTTTTATGTTCTCTCATTTCCAAGAAGCAAGCATCTGGACTATTTTTTGTGATGATTTGCCACAAGGGATAGCTGGGAGATTCTTCACTCATTTCTTGTCTACTGAAAGAGAGAAATGTCTGAGCAAAATCCTTTGGTTACATATTTATTTTCAGAGGTTCAATTAATACTTATAAATAAATTCTAACTACTTACCTTTTCAAGTCATCAAAGACATCTGGAAGCAGGAAATTAAGGAGGGACCAAAGCTCAGATAAATTGTTTTGTAGTGGGGTTCCAGTTAACAGTAGTTTATTATCAGTGCTAAACCGTTTTAATTCCCGAATAAGACGACAGTTCATATTCTTAATCCTATGTCCTTCATCCACAATCAAATACTTCCAGTAGAAATTCTAGAGGAAAAGAAGTCTTTAATTATTCCAAAAATCAAAATTCATCAATAAAGATTCTATTCCTTTGAAATATTCAGTTTAAAGAAAGATTAAGTATATCATATTAGAATATCAAGTATGATTTTTCTATTATATTATTAAATCTGATTTTTTTCTATGCAAACTAATAATTTTTCTTATTATATTCATAATTAGACTGGCTGTATCAATCAGACAGCACCAAGGGATTCTCATTTTCATACTGGTTCTGCCAGTGATGTGATGCATTTGATTCTGAATTCACTTGATTCTCTAAGAGAAAGAGACCATTATTTAAAAATAAATGACTGCACATCTACTACTTAAAGAAATAATGTTCCAGGAAAGTCTCAATGGGCTCCATCAATGTCAAACTCCAAATTTAATATGAAAAGTCACGTTAAAAACATTTCTAAAGACAAAATTAATAGTACACAAATGACTGGGGAGAATGAATGAGAATGGGGTGGTATAAATGAAATAGGAAGCCAACACCAAAGCCATATTCTGGTGAATCTTGCACCAGGTTTGGTTAAATAAGCAGGATAATTGTATTTCCAATTTTGGAATGTTGGTTTAGAGAGTTTATGAGTCACTATTGGTACTTAAAAATAAGATGAATTAACACTAATTTTACATAAAATACCAACTACAATTCTGTAAAGGAATGCTAATTGAACAGCATTTTCTTATATTACCTGAAGAGAATGTCTATCTCGCATCGCAATTTCAAAAGACGTAATAACAATAGGATGGATATTCATTGAACTTTCTTTCCTTCGTATTTTATGAATGAGTCCACGTCGTTCTTGCTGGGTTCCATGGTACAGCAGTATAGGAATCTAAAGTAATTTTGCAATCATTTTTAAATAATTCATATTTAAATAATAATCTAAATTTATAAAAATGTTTATAAAACACCTTGTTTTTATTTTGATTTACTTCACAGTACTTTTGTTCAAAACCTCTAGTTGGGATGATATTGCTTTCTCCGCAATTTTTTCATCCTTAAAGGTCTTGGAAGGATTAACCGGGACTCCTAATCCATGGACTTTTGTCTTATTAAGAGACTGAATAAGGTAGACAAAGTGGCTAAATCAATAGAGTAGGTAGCATACAAAGGCATAATAAAAATTCATTATAATTACACTATATTGTATATTACATATAAGCAGGGTGGAGCAGTGAAACTATTATTTTATTTTTAAAATATAGTGAAATGTAACTGGAAAATATACAGCAGAATCATTTTTTTCAGGGACCTCTCTGAGTGTCTGGAAAAGGGATCTTGAAGGAACATGGAACTTATGACCTGTCTTCCCTGCCATAGATCACTTGGCCCTTCACTCAAACAGCCAAACAAACAAATCTGAGCAGTAAAAAGGACCAATTTCTTGTTGCCATCGAAATGTTCTTCTGATTTTGTTAGTGCTTTGCACAGCTCAGGAATTCAAGTCAAAGAAGACATTCCTGGGAAAGCTTTCCCAGTGTTTGCACTTATTTATGGAAGGGGCTTGCAGAGCTTTTCTGTTTGGTGATAAGTGTTCTGACCCAAGCCTTGTTCAAATTAAACACAAACTGCATAAAAGCAAACTTTTAATGTGGCACTGGGAATTCAGTTCCCAGTCAATTCCCAGCCAAGAAACATTTAAACCTAATTGTCCGATATCAAAAGCAAGCTCTCTCAAGGTTGCAGAAGGCTGCCAAGAATAGAAGGCTAATTACTGATTAAATATCCACCGATAGAAGTTCCAAAAATAAACCAGAGTAAGCAGTGCTTCAACGAGAACTATGAGTCTAAAGAACTTCTTTGCTTCCCGCAAAGAACACATCCCCGAACACATCCCCGATGGCTGATTTTTATCCCTTATGGGAGAAGCCATCACCTTCCAGCCTTACTCCCGAGTCGCCCTTGCTGCTTCAGCTCTTTCCTTTGAGCAGCCCTGCATGCATGCACACTGGGCACAGGCTCCCTGGGGTCCTCTGCGTCACTGCTGCCAGACTCCACAAGCTCTGAAGGCAGCACCCTTCTCTCCGACAGTCCTGGCCCCATCCCTGCATCACACACAGGCTCCTCATCCTAGTCCTCGCTACCAGAGACCTCTGCTGGCGAACCACAACAGATAACCATTTGTTACCTGCTCCACATAGGAACCTTTGGATTACCCTCTTGTTGAGCTGTTCCAAAAGCTCAATCCATTGGATCCATGGAATTAAGAGAACTAATGGAAGGATCCAATGTCCTGCATTCCCTCCCAAGGAGAGGAACCAAGATGCTATATGATAAGGCCTCCAAGGATGCTACTGTGTGTGTCTTGATGTAACAGTGAACTAGATCCCAAGATGTCATGCTGGGTATCAACCGTTCCATTCAGTCATCTAGCAAAGAAAGATTCCTGGCCATTTGTTTTGCCAAGAGTATACTTTACTGAAGCGTAAGTGGTTACAGAGGTAGTGTAAGCTGAATCTGGAAAGAACATTTATCTCTACCCCCTAACACCACCACCTCGGCCATTCGCTGGTTATCTGCAAAGGTGCAATCAGGTGCTTGTATATTGTTCAGGAATCAGGTCCTCGGTTCCCAGCTCTGCATATCGTCAATGACCTTGGCTGGCTGGAGCTTCTCATATGACTCAACTGGGCTTCCATTCCAATCCTTTCTTCCCCTCCCAGACTAATGTCTGGCTGTCAGCTCATGAAGCTTGGATAGGTGAGATGTAGTCACGACACTAGGTTTCAACAATATGAAAATCCTCCCTAAAGTGACTAGGACTGCCCCTTTTAAGACAGGTAGTCCTTGGCAGGTGCCAAGATATTGAAATAGGCAATTCAAAATAGAGTTTGAAATAGGCAAGTGCCACCTTTATCATCAAAGGACGGTGGGGAATAGTGAAAACTGAAGAAATCAAGATGCCCTATGGAAACAACACCAAAAATTTGGATGAAGACAATAACTACAAATGCTTGGGCATCCTTCAAACTGATAAGATCAAAAACTTTGAAGTCAAGAAGGTTAGAAGTGAATACATCATGAAAGTGAAGTTAAAAGTCCAATTTCAGTGGAGGAAATAATAACATTTAGAAAATTCCAGTCATTGGATGCAGAGAAGGAATAACTGCCTGGAATCAAGCAGAACTAAAAGCCCTGGATAGGAAGACCAGAAAAACAATGACTGAAATATTTCCTTTGTCCACAGAATGATGTTGACAGGCTCTGTTTAGAAGGAAAATGGGTGGAAGAGTGACAGAAAAAAAAAGAGGATGCACTGAAGCTAGTATATCATGAAAGATTACTGAGTTCTGGAGAAACTAAACTGGCTTACTAGAAAGACCAAAGAACAGAAAAGAAACAGACTGTGTGACCGACCATAATAGTTTCTGAAACAAGTTTATCATTTAAAAAAAAATAAAAAATCTCTCACCTCTGGTGTAAATCTTTTGAATTCAGCAATCCAGTTAGGAAGCGTGGATAGGGGCGCACATATCAGAAATGGCCCAGCAACTCCTCTTTCTACCATCAAGGCAATTGTTGCAATACACTGGATAGTCTTCCCTAAGCCCATTTCATCAGCCAAAATACCATTGATGCCGTTTTCCCAGAGCATCTGCACAGAAAAAGAAAAATATATATTGAATATACTCCAATTACACCTTTTTTTTCTTTTTATGACCCTGTAATCCCCTGCTTTGGGGTGGGGTTAGAACAACATGTACTTCAAATACACTAATGGATAAAAATTGAAACATGAACATCTTGATGCAAAATGAACTCAAATGTTTGTTTAATCTGCTTTGTAATTAAATGAACGTAAGACTCAATAATCAGGAAGACTTGATTATTAAGAATAACAAAGGTTAATTGCATGAGCTTTCAAGCTTATAGTAAAATCAGAGCAGTTATTTTGTCACATTGCATTTATGTATAACGTATATTCCACGATCTTCTAATAAGCACTTGTATTATTTTAATTATTTAAATATCTATATTCTATTGTAAATAACTCCTTTTTTTAAATGGAAAGCAATAGGGAAACATTTTAAACAAACAAATTATAATTTTCACTTTTTTTCTATTATTAAGGAATCTCTGGATGTTGATTTATTTTATTTGTTATCTATGGACTTCCATGTGCAGCTTCTTTACCTTCAAGAAACATTATTTGGGAAGCTCTAATATTTTTAAAAATACCCCAAAGGTATTCTCCCTCATACATTAAAATCATCTGAGTGATCTCAATGCAATGACCAAAAGATGGTCCTCTTGGTTGTAGTAACCCAACTATATTATTCTCTCTTCTAAGGGATATATTTCTGCCCTCCATGGATTTTATTTTCAATACAGGCAATCCTTGGGTTACCAATGTAATGGAGCCTGCTAATTACCTTTGTAATCTGAGGATTCATTGGAGTAAATCCATCAAATGAACTTGATCACTCCCTGCTTTTTCCTACACATTTGCCAATTGAACGCACAGGTTGTTAAGTGCACATGAGGTATCTGAGGGTGGGGAAGACCATAGGGGGGCTAGTGATGGAACAGACCACCTGCTTCAGACCACCCAAGGCTTCCCCTGACCCACTGAGCTACATCATGCTCCCTTCCCTGGAGTTGTCTAGACATGGGCACTTCCACCATGTACCATATCACGAGAACCTGCTTATGTGGTTCATCTGCCATTGAAGATATTTCCCATGTCTTGTTCAACTGCCAAATATATGCCCCTATTAGGCTTAAATATTTATCATTTCTACTGGAAAGAACAGCCCATTTGGAAGCAAACCAGATTGTTATATTTCTCTCCGGGTCTCTTAATGTACACATCATTCATAGGACTGCTAAGTTTATAATCAAGGCAGTGGTCCTAAGAACACAATATATTGAACAAATTGGTATATCCTGCAAGGGTGATCTATTATCTGATTTCTGACTCCCTGGTTTTCCACGTTTTCATCACTGTATTCTTATATATCTAACTTATCTGTATTTTGTCTTGTTATATATTTACGTTGTTATTGATAAGGTCTCATGACTATTCAATTAAATAAATACCAATACCATACCTTCCCTGGAGTCCCCTCACAGGATGTGCTCTCCCTCACATCCTGCTGGGTCACTTACCTTGTGATCGAGTGAGCTGCTCCTCTCTAGCACTTCTGCTGTGGCTTCTTTGCCTGATTGCAGTCTTGGCACAAAAAGTGTTTGCAAGCTAACAAGACTTTGGAGCGGTAAAATCGCATTACTTTAAGCTTCCCATCAGCTTGCAAACTCTTTTTGTGTGGAGACTGGAAGCTTCTGGGGCCATGATCTTGCATGAGATCACAGTCCCCAGAAGCTTCCAGTCTCTGTATGAAAAGCGTTTGCAAGCTGATGAGAGGCTTGAAGCAATGTGATTTCACTGCTCCAAAGTCTCATCAGTTTGCAAATGCTCCTCGGCCAGATTTGATGCAGGCTTTGCTTTGCCAAGAACAGAGGCCTAAAGTACCATAGCGCGAGATCACGTGAGATCAGCAGCACAAGATGATCTCTTGATCTTACACTTTAGGCCTCTGTTCTCTATGAACGCATTGAAGCAGGCAGAGGAACCAATGGCTCGCTAGATCGTCACAAGTTAAAATGAGTATCCAGAGCCCGCTCCTGTAGACACCCGACAAGGGGAGGGGAGGAATAGGCAGGGCAAATATTGCTGTGCCTCTGTGGTCATTAGTAAGTGTGAATGGCTGCTGTCGTGCTGCAACATTTATATCTTCAGGACTGTGTTGTAAGTACTTGGAGCGGTTGTTATAATTTTGAATGGTTGCTAATTGAACTATCGTAACTGACAATTACCTATATTTGGTCTTTCAACCAAAGACATACTTAGACACTTCCAACTGTTGAAAGCCTGGCACTTTGGAGCTGCTTGCTTGTAAAATTTAGCTTTGTGGTTAAATGTTAGTATTTACTTCATCTATTATGGCTAATAGTGAATGTTTGTATTATTCATAAATATATCACAGTGAACTCCAAGAGAAAGCAAAGTAAAATTAACCTATTATATCATAGAGAATTGCTACAGGCCTTAACATCAGTTTTCTTGACCTGATCACACTTCTCAATTTGGAAAGGTAGTAACTTTTGTAAACTCATATAATGACAGCCTTTTCCCAATGAGAATATCACTTTTCTTCAATGACAAAAGATGTGGAGAGCATTGGCAGTGGTGCATTATTCTCTACAGTTGTGGTGGGAATAATAATGGAAAATTATAACTTTATTAAGCATCAGCTCTGGCATTTGAATAATAGTTGGAAGGGATCTTCAAGGACTTCTAGTCCAACTCCCTACTGTCATGGCCCTGTCGGGTCCAAAGAGGATGATGAGACAGAGCCAGGACTGATGGAGAAGGATGGCATAATCGGGGGAGCAGGACAAGGTACGAGTGATCAGGGGAGCAGGACAAGGCAGTCCCAGGTCCCCCAAGCCTTGGAGGGGTGGCCAGTGATAAAGGGAGGGTGTAGGAAGACGAAGCAAGGGAGGAGAAGGAAAGAGTAGGCAGCAGAGCAGAGGAGCTCTGGGGAGCAATTGCCTCCCCTGCCTGCTCCTAGGGGGTGGAGAAGAAGCGGGATCAGTGCAGAGTGAATCTATGGCTTGGGGAAAGGGCGCCCCATCCCTCATCATAAGGCTCAACTGGGGAATAAGATTTAAAGAGATGGCATGGGGAGGGGCGCTTTTGTCGACATCTTGTCTTACGGTGCTTAGCTGCAGAAGAAACTGGACAGCCATTTGGTATAGGGTCTCCTGCTTGAGCAGGGGTTGGACTTGAAGATCTCCAAGGTCCTTTCCAATTGTTATTGTTGTGATTTCTTTTTAAGCAATAAACCTGGAATGCTAATGTTCTCTACAACTACACTACACCACAGTTAAGCTTTGCCAACTATTTATTTGTACCAGCAATAATTCTGGCAACTACACAAAAGTTCATAAAGTGGACTGTGGTTGGAGGGTTTTGTGTGTGTGTGTGTGTGTGTGTGTGTGTGTGTGTGTGTGTAATTATTGACTCCTGGTGACTGCCTGGACATTCCCTACAGTTTTGACAAGATTTCAAAAGTGATTTGGCATTGTCTTCTTCCTAAGGCTGAGATAGGGAGTGGGAATAGTCATCCAAAAGAGGTCCTGCCTAAAGTAGTAGAAAAAAATCTGGCTCCTGGTTTCTAGTTTGATGCCTTAACCATTACAAAGCTCTCATTTAATTAATAAAATTGCTAACGATCAAAAAAACCAAAATTCAAATGCCTCCAACGAAGTAAAAAGAACTTCACACAGAAAAAAACTAAAATATGGAGCCAAGCAAATCTTTTTCAATCTCCATCACAAAAACCTCTTTCTCTGGTAGCAACCCACTTGAATTCATTGAGCTTCAAGTGAAAATTTGGCAAGTAAATACTGCAGGAATAACAATGCATTAATTGACTTAGTTTTTCCAAGAAAATTAAACCTTTTTAGACAGTGAAATACTTATATTTGAAATCATTATGATTAACTATTAATGACCTAGCCAAATATGATTATATAAGAAAGTATAAATGCATACCCTAAGCCATTCCATGCCTTCAACTTGATACCACCTCATTACTCCTCCAGTAAAAAGTTTTGGTTGCTGAAAAGGTACTGGCTGACCATTAAACTTTCGTTTTGGGTCAACAAAATGTTTGGCACTATGTCGCATCACTTGTGCCAATCTATCCTTAATTATGCTGTTTGAATCCCCATTATTCTGGATTTCTTCTGCACAGAGTTTGGGTGGATTGCTTTCAATCTATATAAGGAAACACACACACAATATTATTTTTAATTTCTGCCAAGTTTTTATGCAGTTATGTAAGTTATTTCAAGGTTGATAGTTAAGCCAGACAAAGTCAATATTACCATACTTGTATAAAAGAAACTAATGATAAAACCTGGTCTAAATTCAAGTTGTGTTGTAAATTATAACATAAATTCCTATTATAAGAATCATCTATATCAGCATTCATATAGCTTGGAACAAGTGGAAAAATGTTGCATAAATTGCATTTCACTGTTATGTGGTTATTATTACTGAAAAATTGTGGCAAATGAAAGGAGTCAGATTTTTTTCCTTTCTGCAATAAATTCTCTTCTCTACAAAATACAGTACAATTGCCAAACTAAATCAGTTTTCCACTGATATTCACAGCTCTCAGAACAAGACACCCTAGTATTTCTACCATGCTCCTGAAAGCTTTCTCCAGAGTAAACAATTTCTCATTTTCCTACATGGCAGAAAATACTCTGCCTCTCAAATCAACTCTATAATGAAGTCATGTTGTTATATTAGCGAATGACACCCCCCCACTCCTTTAAAATACTAAGCTTTAAGATGGCATTTTCATCTCTCTTTTTTGGTCTTTTAATTACCCCTTAGTCCTTTGTGTTGGGGTGGCGTCGGGGCAACTGAATGGAGCCGAACGTTTACTGGCCAGATGCCCAATGCAGTTTGCAGCTGATATTTACTCATTGTGCCCAGAGAGAAAAATACCTGCTGCTACCTTGGATTGAACTCACAGCCTGATTATGAGGCGAGAGCTCCACCTCCAGGCCACTGCACTACTCATGGCATTTGCATCTATGTATATAAGAAAATATTTTAATTACTTTCAGGATTACAATCAGTTTAATATATGCTGCTTGCATTTCCTTCAAATATTAAGATTTTATTATTATAAACAAGTACTAATTCAATCAAGCTTGACTGTTGGTGATTACATGGGGATATCCAGATTATAACACACACACACACACACAGTACATGTCTTTTTTTTTTTTTTGCAGCAATATGGGAAACGTTTTTACCATTACCTTCCACTTGTTTTTAAGATGATTAGTCTTAAAAACAAGTGGAAGGCAATGGTAAAAACATTCCTCATATTGTTCCAAAAAGGAAAAAAAAACATGCTTAGTTCATATTCTCTTGAGATTGTTTTAAATTCATAGTGCTTTTAAAGTCAATATTTAAAATTCTTAAAGAAAAGTTTGAGAAATAAATATCAGAGGATAACATTATAATAGCAGTATTCAAAACTTGAAATATACCTGTTCATTTTCAACTTTCCTTTTTTTAGCTGCTAACAAAATTTCCTGTGAAGAAATGAAGGAATAAAATAATTGAACAACTCACAACTGTGAGATGGGCGGCTATATAAATTTAATAAATACATAAAATTTATTTTTGAATCATTCAAAAGTAATGTTTTGTGGATTTGTATTTAAGCAATTACCTCTTTTGAAATGACATCAGAAATATTATATGTTCTCTCTTCTCGAACTCTCTTTTTAACTGTAAAAAAATACAGTCTTGATTTCAGCACTCAATTTCTAGATACATAACAAAATAGTTTCAGTCTTTGACCAAACTTACCGATTTTCTGATCTTTCTGACCACTTAAATTTTCATTCTGTAAACCAAAATATTGAGAAAGTAATTTTAATGTTAATATTTGTGTAATTCAGTTATAATCACATTCGTCTTGCATAATTGATTTTAAGACTCCTGACCAAAATTGTTATTTTTCTAAGCTAGATTACTGCAAAATACAAACAAGTTAATATACTGTATCTCTACTTATAACAAAGTTGAATATTTACATTTTTTGTTCTATAAATTTAAACCAGTTTTTAAAAGTCTACTCTACGTAGTTCCTTAGACCCATTCTCTGCTCCCTTTCTAAGAGTACAATCCATGCATCTCAGAAATCTCCCTGGGTCAGCAACCTGTTAGGCAGAAGGAACCACCACTGTGGAGGAATATTCAGATTACAAATATCTCAATATCACAGATTTGATTTGACTATCTCTATGTACCACAACGCATGCCTTTTAATTAACATAAAATATGTAATCTGAACAAAGGATACAAATTCGGCATCAATAACAATTTGAACAGAGTATTTACTCACAGTTATCTAACATTTAATGTTGATTTTACCTTTGCAGTGTTCAATGTTCCTTTTCTTTCAAGTTTTTCTTTCTTTTGTTGCTCCTAAAACCCAAGATTTTTTTACAAATGTTGCTTCTTTATGCACAGACAAGTGAACTAAAATTTGATGTACATTAAATACTGTTGGTATTTGTTTTCATTTTAACAGCAAATAGCTAAGAGGTTTAGGTAGCACTTGGAATGAAACATTCAATTTAACTAAAAAGTCTTTTTTCCCCCATGAATCAAAATAGAGCTGGAAAGGACCTTGGAGGTTTTCTAGTCGAGCCCCCTGCAGGAGATCCTATACCATCAAACAGAAGATCCTATACCACTTCAGATTAGTGACTGTCCAGTCTCTTCTTAAAAACCTCCAGTGATTAAGCAACCACGTGTGAAGGCAAACCATTGGTTAGGAAGTTCCTCCTCAAATCCAGGCTGCTTCCCTCCTTGACTTCTTTTCCATGCATTATTGTCCTGCCCTTTATACGGAGCATTCTCCCAAACAGTGAGAACTATTCAATGAGCCAACTCTCTCACACACACTGCAGGGCTTGTCTGTTGAAGAAAATCTCAAAATCTCGACTCCAATGGTTTAAACTTGTAGTAACTCACAAAAGGAAAAGCTGAGGATCACACATTATCCTGCACATTCTAGTTGCACAATGGAGCATCAATGACAAAGAAAGTTAAGATGGCTATGTTGCTGGAGAAGTGGGCCTCTAGTAACACTCACCCAAACAGAATGGGAGGAAGAGTGATACATCAAAGATTGTGACTAAAATATACAAATACCACAACCTTTTAGTAAAATATGTAAATGGCATGTAGAAATACATTTACTGGAGGTCAAGGAAGTGTCTACATTACAGAAAATATGGTCTAAAGTTTGATCTTTATGGGTCTCTATATGGCCTAAAGGGTCTCTATAAGATAGTTTGCAATGGCACATCTTCCCATAATCATACAAAAACCCTACAAAGAATCATGCCTAAAATTGTTATGCCCCATCAAGAAAGAGACAATATCATGAATCAATTGCCTGGGTGGCAGCCAAGCTTCTGTCTGTCCTATATGGGAACAATGTTGTGATCCTGAATCAGATGCATGATGGCCTGGCAGCAGCTCACCCATAGTTACATAGTGGCAGCTAAGAGGTACAGAATGTATATTTAAGATTCACACAAGGCTTGGTTTGAGTATAAGTTGTTTCACCTATGAATTTAAGGCTTCCTATAGAAAGATACTTTTGATCTGGCCAAGAATTATAATGGCATGTGGAAATGATCTTGGGAGATAGAAGACTCACAAACTGCTCCATGGGACAAATAGCAGTTGAAGCCACAGAAGGAACGGAGGCATGGCAAATATCTCATAAGACACCCTCCCTAGTTTCTTGGACTGTAAAGGCAAGGGGAAGAGAGAGATATTTTCAAATTTATAAGATCCTTACAATAAAGAACCTGTACTTCTGTGTATGCTTCTTATATGGACTACTTTAATATTCTATCACTGAAGAGCCATGGTGGTATGTAGTGGTTAGAATGCAGTATTGCAGGCTAACTCTGCCAACTGTCAGCAGTTTGATCCTGACCTGCTGAAGGTTGACTCAGCCTTCCATCCTTCCGAGCTTGATAAAATGAGAACACAGATTGTTGGGGACAATATGCTGACTTTGTAAACCACATAGAGAGGGCTGTAAAGCACTGTGAAGTGGTGTCTAAGTGCTATTGCTATCCCACTTCACTATCTGGAACCACATAAATATATCGTGTGTGTGTGTGTGTGTGTGTGTCTTTGCATCCATCCATTCATCCAGGTTAATATAACAGAATCCCTTAAAACACTATGACTGGGCTAAGGAATAATGTACTAATTAAATAGTGATGACAGGCCTTCTGATGGAACAGTAGGGTAGACAGAACTATAGACCAAAACTGATATTTCAGGAAGAAAAGTATTCCAGTAGCACTAAGTCCCTTATCAATCCAGGAGAGAACAGAAAGGAACAAAAAGTGAGAATCAAGGATATCACAGTAGAACAATGCAATAGAACATTAGGATAAAGCTTTGTTCTGTTTACACTAGAAGGCAAGATATCAAGACCATGAACCAGAGGGTTTTGTGACAAGAACAAAACATAGAGCTTAGTTGCTAGTTAAAGAGGTAAAGTTCTGTAAAATCGGAAAAAATTAAAGCCAGACCAATAAATAGAAACTGTTAATCAAAATACTGTTCATACATAAACACAATCAGTAGTTTCATGACAACTTAAGAATGTTGGGGGGGGGGGGGGNTTGGGGGGGGGGGGCGCGGAGAGCCTATTTGACTTTTTTCAAGCTTTATTTGTAAGAACTTAGAACTGAAAGAAGTTGACCATCCAATTTAGGCATAAGCAGCTGTTTATGGATTAGATATAGTGCTACATGTAGCTGGTTATTCTGACTCTAGCTCAAATCTTAGCAACTCAACATCAGCTTGTTAAGGCTACATGCACTCTTGCACACACATTTTGAGTCTGCCTTGAGTCCTGGTAACTACATGGACAAGTCTTCTAGGCAACTGCTTGGAAGTGGTTTGGCAATGCCTTTTTCCTCCAGCTGAAAGAAAATGACTGGCCCAAACTTATCTAGTTGGCTTCCATGCATAAGGCAGGACTGAAGTTGATAATAACCATTATTGTCATTGTACATATATTCAATGAAATTGATCAGATCTCCCTTTAACCCATAGGCCAAACTGGCTTTTTGTCATGTATGTATGCATATGTGTGCATTGTGTATCTACACGAACACACACACAAATACAGATGGACTAATTTATATTCGGCCAAAACTATGCTATGAAACTAAATAAAAGTAATCAGAACCTAGATATTTTTCATCACAATGACAAATTATGACATTATGTAAGTTTTATCTGACATACATCACTAGATATATCTAGATTCTAATTTTAATGATAATGCTCCAAACCTCCAATTGCTGCTGTTCCATTTTAGTCAGCAAGAACTTTGAGTAGATGTTGCTTTTTTCAAGCAAGTGTTGAAGTCTCTTGTAGCGCATTTCATTTGAGTCTCTGTCCCAGTTCATGTAAGCCTGTAAGAAAAAGTAATCTGTTATAAATACCAACATTAACTGACAAGACTATTGGAAATATAAAAGCTGGTATTATCTTTCACCAGTTAAATCTAAATGAATAGGTTCAGCCCTACGATTTTCTTCAAGGTCCCACTGGAAATACAGCTTTTTAAGGCTAGGTCACACTGGCCGACGGATGCAAAACGTATGCAAAAAGGACACAGCGGATGAGCCAAATCGGGGGTGGCTCAATCTGTTGTCATATCTGCTCCAAAAAAGTGGGCAAAAATTTGCATCAAACAGAAACGGAAAAAACAGACATGGGTATCTGTAGTGGGGAAATGTTAAATGGATGTTCATAGGAAGCCTAGAGGATGATATTAGGATGCCAAACCGTTCACTGCTCATCCTTTTTTCCGTGCTAACTTAACGCTGTGTAGACGTTCCGTGTACCTTATTGTTCTCCCTCTTTCCGTTTTTTTCAGCTGCAGCAGATGTGAGTTGCGAGGATGCCCAGAGGATTACAGCGGACGTTTAACTGGATGATAAACGGACATAGAACGCTTTGTTTTGCTCGGGATGTCACGGATTTACTCATACACATGCGGAAAAGTTCATCCGCTCAAAAGTTTTGTGCAGCTTCAAAACTTCTGAGCGGAATAAAATCTCAGAAGACGGATGCTCAAAGGATAGATGGGTATGAAAACCCACAATACCGCTAATGACTAAGAGATCAGAAGTACGACTCGAATGAAGTATCGCATATAGCATCAGGAGGTTTTCATATGGATTGGCAAGCTTTTTATTTAACGTTTACATGCCTCTTGCATTACCGTTGGTTGCAGTGTGACATGGGCTTTACTCAATCTATTTAGATGATCCTCCACGGTTATGATATGAAATTTTCTTACATGTGTATTTCCAACTACTCGTAATGCACTATGCTGAATTTTTCTACCATATACTAGCTCTGTACCTGTGCTTCGACTATGATAAAGTATGTGATGTGGAACTATAGTTTTTCTCGGAGGAAATAAGAAAAAAATTGTGCCTCTGCAGGACAGCATCCATCAGGATTTCATCTGGCTAGCGTCCTGTCAGGTGAGATGTTGAGGTCTGTTTGGAAAACTGAAACACATGGAAACTGAAATAGTATTTGCTGTGTAAGGGAGACAGCAAGGAACCCGGGGCATGGCTTAGTTCAACTGTTCTGTACTAAAACCTGGTGGCTGCTGCTTGTGAAATTGAAATTAAAACTGAAACTCCTCTCCTCTGCTTGTGTTTTGCATTTGGGACAGATTTCTTTTCAGGTGGGGAGGGGGAGTAGAACTCCTTAACATCAGAGCATGTTAATAATCATAATATAGGAAATACTAATGCTCTGATGGTCATTTTGCAAAATCCTTTCTTAATGAGCACCTAGAAGCCAAATTTCAAGTTTGTAGGCTTTACGGTTCTGGAGATTTTGTGATGATGCTTGAGTGATATTTCACTTTTATATGTACCGATTTTAATGCATAGTTTTATTATATTAGTGTCAGGTAAAATAAACATGTTATGTTATTATAATAGGTGTGTTCAGAGTATATCATATTTGATTTATGTTCTAGTTGCCAATATATAATTTCTCCCTGTCGATCACGATTGTAATTGTGTTTGGTGAAGCAATTGATGGAGTTAAAGCTTTAATTTTATTTGCATACTTTTTACAAGAATCTTATAAATAAACTACTATTTTTTTAAAAAAAATATGGATCTCCGTCTTGTGTGCAAAAAAACTGGACCAACATTAAAGCCTGGATAAAATTTTAGTGAAAAAAAATATATAAAGAGCTTTCACAGGATGCTCAGATCCCACCTTGGGTGTTGCAGCCTGTCCCCAGTTTAAGAAACGCGTTTGTCTGTCCTTGAGGGAAAACAATGCAAAGGGGAATATGGAAACACTTCATGAGGAGAAAGTCAAGACTTGCTCCCTCGGTTCTTAGAGGCCAACTTAAAAAAACTAGATCCCCATTTAATATTAGAGAAAGTTCCTGAGTAGGCGCGCTTCGAAGGCGAAACCAATTCCCTGGTCATTGAATGGGGAGCTGGGACCGCCATCTCTCCGGGGCGCCGACCCTGAGGCTCCGGGGGCTGCATTCAAACCAACCAACGCACCACTCAGCGCGGACCGCCTTCCTCCTGCCGACCCCATCCCCGCCTCGCCCGGCCGCAACACAGGGCCGAGCCCGCCTTCCTGCTTTAGCACCCGGGCGCGGGGGGTGGGACGGGACACGGCGGGCGGGCGCGCACCTTCTCCATCCTCTGCCGCTCCTTCTCCCTGCCTTCCGCCTCCAAGCGCTCCTCCTCTTGCTGCATGGCCGTGGTAATCACCGGCGCTGCATCCTCTGCTCCGGCTTCGCCCGGTTCGTGCCGCTCGGCCATCGGAGACTCTGCAAGGAAAACAAAGGTTGGGGGGTGGGGGTGGAATCGGCGGGGCTTTCCTTGCCCGCCCGCCNCCATCGGAGACTCTGCAAGGAAAACAAAGGTTGGGGGGTGGGGGTGGAATCGGCGGGGCTTTCCTTGCCCGCCCGCCCAGCGCTCCTCTCTGTCCCGGCGCAACGCGCGCAGCAAAAAGAGCAGAGCAGCTCCCCGTTACCTGCGCTTGGGCCGCCGCCGCCGCCGCCGCCGCTGCTGCTGCCGCTCTCGTCCGGCATGGCTGCCCACGCGCTTTTCCACCCGCCGCCACTCGGACTCGCACGAGGAGCGACCGCCCCAGTTCCGCCCCCAAAGGAAACTGGCGCGCTTTTCGCTCTTGCGAGATGTCGCCCTTGCCTCGCGCGAAAGCCGCCCCCGCCCCCAGGAGCCCGGAAGGAGGAACCGGACTGCGGGAGGGCGAGTGGGGAAAAACGGTTGCCTTCGGCGAGCCCTTCGCCGTCGGGCCTGGGGCTCCGCAGGCGGATTCCACCAAGCCGCCTTCCTTCAGGGCGGGAGAGGGCGGAGGATCAAGAAAGGCTTCGTCAGATTGGCGCCGGGAGGGGGAGGGGGGGGAGGTTTCCGCAGAGGGNCAGATTGGCGCCGGGGGGGGGGGGGGAGGTTTCCGCAGAGGGCCTCAGTCGATAACCCGGTGGTTGCTGAAAAGAAGGAATTCTGCAGGCCTCCCCGCTCCTGATCCTTCCGCCCGGAGGCATCCTTCCTTCCTGCGCTTCAGGGATCGTCTGCGTCGCAATCGGGCCTTTTCCTTTCTTCGCGCTCTTCTTCAGATTAACCTCTGAATCCAACGTCCGCCCCAGCCCCCTTTTAACCAGGGCAAAACCGGCCGCCTTTCTGCCTTAATGCTACCGGTATTGCAGGTGGGGAGGCACGTATTGTGATCGCCTCTAGAATTATAACATCCATAACTAGGTTAAGAATTTTAATGGGTTCAAGAAACTTGGCAGTAGCCTGGAAATCATTCCCACACCTGCTCTTTCTGATTTATGCAGGGCTAGCAAGAAGCCTGGTTGCCATTTTTTGTTGTTGTTGTTTTCTTCCATCCTGAAATGGCTTCTTGCTCTCTTTAGAGCCGGTCTTGGTGCTTAATATATTTGGCATGTGGCTGTTTACAAATTACTGTCGTGCTTCCCATGCATTATAAGTTATAACTGTTGTGAAGATACTTCTTTGAAACTAGAGTGGACGACATGGCTGATTACCTCACGGGAAAAACATTTATTACTACCGAAAATATTGAAGTTGCAATCTCAACATTATAGCTAACATGCCAATATTAGCTATTGATCCATACAAACATTTAACGTTTCTTTCATGTTCATAGGAAACCCTCAACCAGCAACATTCACTTTGAAATTTTTAACTGCCTTAAAGCAGCTAAAATTGTAATCGTGGAAAGGATATGACTATCTCACCCATGTTTTCAACCACTTCCATTTTGGAGAGTATCTTTATATTTTTTTAGTTATGTTTTTTTTAAGAGCAGCTGACATTCTAGCAATTAATCTGTCCTACTGAAATCAATAAACTGTTTATAATTATATGGAATTTTTACATTTGTCTTCAACCCATGCAAGTAAGTGCTGAAACCATATTAGAGTTCTTGTATTACACTCATGTCAATTAGGTCTAATAGTTAAACCTCATGTGATTCAAACTTTCTGGATGAAGTCAGATCTTTCCTGGATTTATTCAGCAAAACTAAAAATATAAACAAGGCCGGAAAATATGTTTTAGTAAAGCCTTGGTATTTTAGTGGCAATCAGGAGACAACAAATCTTGATTTCCAAGTGAAAGGATTTATAGAGTGCAGAAGTGACCAATTTCTTGCTTCATAACAAACTAAAAAATCATAGGCAGAATTGAAGCAGTTAAGAGTGATTTCTCAGTAAAATGAATATCAAAAAAGTAAAAAGGAATACATTCTGCAATAACAAAAGTAGTTAATTCATAGATTTGTGTACCCTCGGCTACTTTTGAATGTTCTTTGATTATTTTAGTCCAAATGCATTGCTGAGGCACAAATTCTGTTTCAGAAATTCAATAGCAGAAATCTTGGATTTAGCTTCCTGGAAAAAAGTCATGTATTCTAGAAGCAGATTAAGGTTCTTCTTTCATCGCTTTTCCAATTTTTTATACTTTGCTTCTGTAAAGGACAGAAAACATAGTCTTCATACAAACATTTCATTTCATTTTGGTTATAAATCTAGTAGCATAGTCATGTTTAAGAGGAAAGCACAACAAAACCTTGATAGCAAGCAATGTAATTTCTTCAATTAATCAACAGAACAGAATAGAATACTTTATTTGGCCAACTATGATTAGACATACAAGGAATTTGTTTCCAATGCAGAAGCTCTCAGTGTACATGCAAAGCAACTTATGTCAAACTACAAATTTATTCTTAAAATGGACTTAATTTTTTAAAAGAGTTAGTACATGTAATCCTTGACTTACAACAGGTTGCTTAGCAACTATTCAGAGTTATGGCAGACCTTCCCAAGGCCACTTGTGACCCAAATTCAAAGTTCTAATTCCCTCCCCCCCATCACATGATTAAATTCTGGGTGCTTGGCAGCTGGCATGCACTTATGACTATTTACAGTATCCTGCAGTGACAATGGCTTGTGATTTAGGGCTTTTTTGTCCAGAAACATTGGTTTTTGGCAAAAACCACCCATTATGGACAATGGATTTGCTTAATGACCATGGAATTTGCTAAAAGATCAGAAAAAAGTTGTAAAATCTTGCTTTCAAAGATCACCAATACTGCTTTTGAAGGAATGTATCCAAAATTTCTTTGGTTATCTAAAATTTTCCAATTCTTTGCTGTAAAATTAAATTTCTTGAGACAGGGGAAAAAATGAGAGGATCAGGTGCCATGTGCTATTTGTTGTCTGTTTAAAACTCCTTCTGAAACTTAAATTTTCAGTTTTGGAATATGCCGAAAACTTCCTTTCTCCTATGTATTGAGTTACTTTTATGTACAAAACAGAATTGTCCTTGGAAGGCAGATGTAAAAAAAAATATCTAAAACTAGCAGCTGCAACTACCTGGATGTCCTTGGTTAGGAGTGGAACCACAGCCATATCCTGTCATTATAACTAATAATTGAGGAGGGGAGAGAAACTGGAAGTGATGACAATACAAACATACAAATATATAAGATCTGAACTGATTAATCGGGAACTTGAAATACTAGAAAATGTATTTATGACAATAATACATAAATATAATAATATAAAGGAGAAAAGCAAATTGTGTACTGATTGGATCAAATCATGATAAAAATCTTATCAATATAACAGGATGTTAGCAATTGTCCAGATTCTGCTTTAATTGTCTTTTGCCTAAACTCTTCATTTATATCTTTCTTTAAGGAAAGAAGCATTTGGTATGAGATCAAACAATATCACAATGTATTATCCTAATAATAGTTACGAAAATGCAACTTGTGGCTTTTAGTCTGTTGTGCCAGATACTCAGTACAAAGCTATGTTTCTCAGCTATTGTTGTATATTGATTTTTCCTTTGAATTTATTTCAGGGGAGACTAATAAGAATAAAAAAAGAATTTCTACCTGTTGTTCACTCTTTAAGTCATGTCTGACTCTGCTGTCCTTTGCTACTTTGTCCTCCGTTATCTCCTGGAGTTTGCCCAAATTCATGTTCCTTTGTCTTCCAATACTTCAAATCAGTAGTGGAACACAAAGTGACCAGATAACATGGTCACTATCCAAGTCAGCAAAAGATTGGTGTGGAGCTTTGTATCAAATCCCACTGTCTTAGCAATTCGTGTGAATGGAACCAAAAAATATCATAGATCAATAAATCATTAATAAACCATAGTTAAATATGCAATGCTTTTGGCCAAAAATGAATAGATGAGAAATAGTTTCAAAAAAGAGAACAGTCTTGATCTTTGTATTAATCCATAACAGAAGAAAAGGGCATCTTGGGCCCTGGATTTTGGGCACATTCTTTAAATTATTCTCATTAGAAGTTGAAAAAGTTTTACCCTGTTTTGATTATAGGAATGAGCATTTTAGTCATATAGGATATTTATACAAATTATATTCCCAGGCCTTGCTTGGGAAAAGAATAAAATAAAAACTTTAACACCACTGTTCTAGTAATAGTAAGGGTTTCTTGGAATAACTACCGAGTTTCTTGGAATATGCATCCAGCTTGTAGGCAGCCTGTTCCAAAACTGCAACTTGCTCTTCAATCTGATTGATTTGTTCCAGATAGGGTTGAAGTGCAGCATCTTGGGAAAAATGAAAAGGGGAGGGAAAAAATATTAGAACTTACTGGTTTTTTTTTAAAAAAACGTGCTACTTGACAGTAAGGTGCCTTTTACTGGATCAAACTACTGCCCAGTCTTAATGGACAGTGGTTTGCTGGACCTTGTCGTGGCCTGCCATCTTATCCTGGGCACTGGAGACTAAAAAAGTTGCATGCATGCTAAGGTATTCCTCTTTTCGTATGAGTAATACATACCACTATGAATATTGAATCTTAAAAACAGATAAATGTTCTCCCTGTTTTATTTTAAAATATGTGTTGCCTCTTCTGCTATTGGATTTGCTGGAGCCCTCCTCAAGCTTTCTTTGGGTGTGTTGTATTTAGAAACTGATCAATTGCCTGATTGTAGATTAACAATTCATGTGGGAAAGGCTGGCTAAAGAATTACTTTTTGTTTCTTGCACATTTTTCATGTTCAATTCTTTCTTGGATGTATTTTAACATACTTCCAAAATGCAAGTAAGCATGAAAACACCCTTTGTTTGACCATAATTAAAGTTTGTTTCTACTTACATTTCTGATTTAAGTCTTTCAAATTCCGACTTATGTTTATAGCAATGTCTTTCATTTCCAGATACTTCAAACTAGTTAGTTTGTTCATGTTTTCCAGGAGTTTGTAATCTTCACTAGTTGCTAAAAAATAAAGAGGAGGAAATGGGTTTCTGCATTATGCCAGAGCTTGTTTTAACTAAGATTTATTTATTACTTATTTATTAAATTCATTTGCTGACTATTTTGCGATGGGCTACAATAGGTGCCCTTATTTATTGAATAAGCAACAAATGGCTGGCTTCATGAAATGCTAAACTCAAATCATGGTGGCTGACTTCACCTACCAGACTGAATCAAAAGGAATTGATACTTCCCTATTATAAAATATAACCACAATTTTAGTTTCAATGTTGTTTACAAATATGTCAATAACTCACTCAGGCTGATTATGGAATATGAATCCTAAAATCATCAGTGTTGTTTCTGGCTTTTTACTTTCATCAGAAACACTTAGATGAAAGTTTTTCTTAAGAGAGGAAAGAATTAAGTTGACAAATGCAGTTTCCTGTCTAGACTGGGCCACAATTAGAAGCCTGTCAAAAGTGAGTGAGGCTAAACTATTAGCAGACATCACTCTTTTGGGGACGCAGTAGGGAAAAGGTGGGTTAGCTGATCATGTAATTGATTAGTCATGTTCTGATTCCATTTAACATTTCCTTTTTTAAAAAAAGTAAATTCTCAGTACTTTTTGACACTTAGAAAAATTTGCAAAGAATCACACTCTTTGTTAAATTTAAATTTAATAACTCACCAGTTAGTTCACCCGTTAGGTAGATTGCCATTTTATTGAACATTTCCGTACAAAGTTCATTTATGTCAGCTTCTGCTGGCTCTGTGGCTTCTTCTGCAGTTTCCACAATAGGTTCTTCTATTCAGAAGTATAAAAGAAAAGATTTATATTTTAGCATTACAAACAACCTTAATGTTTTCAGCATCTGAAAGTCCTGGGAATGAGAACTCTTAATTACATATATAATGTCTTCATCTTACTGTTACCAATACTTGAAAGATCTTATTTCATTTACCATATTTGCTCCCTAACAAAAATGTTCTTAAGCTTAAAATAATACATTAAAACACTACAAAACATTTACTAGCAAAAATCAGAGCACAAGAGTAAGAATGCAGCAACAGACAAAATTAATTGTAGATCTAAAATGTGCAGGACTAAATTTCACTGGGTGCAGAAAAGAGGAAGGCACCAGTGAAGCTCTTGAAGAAAGCATCCCATTGTGAATGTTTTTATTTATAAGGCTTTTTTTTCCCAACACAAATGAAGACTACCAGAACAAGCCAACAAAGACAGTTGCAACGCTGTATTAAGTAAAATCTTTCAGAACCAAATGTTTTTCAGTCCCTAAGACTTCAATGGATAATTAGAACTACAGAAAAAAACAGTGGCTAGCAACCTGCCTTCCTGTGTGCTGCACTAGTCAAAAAAGAGGGCTGTGAAAATATCTATAGACCCCTCACATCCTGGACATAAATTGTTTGGACTTCTACCCTCAAAACATTACAGAGCCATGATGGTGAACCTATGCCACGCATGCCAGAAGTGGCGCGCAAAACCATCTCCGCTGCTCTTCCAGGTTCCAGCTGGTGCTCGGGAGCGCCGGAAACCAAGACCAGCTCCCCAACACACATGTGCACACTGGCCAGCTGCTCTTCACGTGTGCATTCGCATGAGAAACGAAGACCAGGTTGCTGGCGTGTATGCATGCACTGGGAAGCTAAGCTTCCAGTTTCTGGCACTCCCGTGCATGCGCATGCCGGAGAACTGCTCTTCTGGTTTCCAGTGTGTGCATGCATGTGTTCTGTTTCAGCACTACAGCATCGCACACCAGAACAGCTAGACACAAGGACAGTTTTTTCCTGCATGCCATAACTCTACTAGTCAACTAATTCCCACACTGTCGAACTATTTACTAAGACTGTATTACTATTCTTCTTCACATCCTTCCTATTACCTATCTCCTCCCACTTATGACTATAATATTGTTTGTATCTTTGTGATTTATATTGTTATTTAGTTTCACAGTATGATTTTAATTGCTTATTTAGTATTCTATGACAATCACTAAGTGTTGTATCTTATGATTCATGATGAATGTATTGATAACTATGATCATGATTTATATCTTTTATGTCTTATATCTTATATCTTTTATGTACACTGATATGTGCATCAAAGACAAATTCCTTGTGTGTCCAATCACATTTGGCCAATAAAGATTGCATTACTGTTATTTCAAGTAAATTCTATATTATTAAAAAATCTTAATCAAAACATGGGGAAAATAGGATGAAGCAGGAAGCAGAATGTTCTTTGCCTTGAGTTATAAAAATAATAAAAGTGGGATAAAAATCAAATAAATAAAAGAATATGGTGAAATTACTGCTCAGTGCAAGAGAGATGCTAATCCAGTCTCTACTTACGAGTTATAAAATTGAATTTATCATCTCCTAGAATTCTCTTCTCATAAATCCTCCATTAGGCTACGCTTGGGTCATTTTATGAGATGTTTGGTGTTTGGGCCGTTATGGAATCTTCTGGGCCTGCAAGAGGATACGGCATGCTTGCACTCAACAACTCCTCCCCCTTCCCCAATCATTGGGGAGAATTTCTCATCCTTTCAGCAATCCTGATTCAACAATAGCTCCCTTATTTACTCAAATTACAACCATAATGGAGCCTGCCCATTTCAATCATAAATCACGAGAGTTGGAAAGTGAGTTTTACATGGCTGATCCAATTTATGAACTTTTTTTTTAGCAATCATAAAGTGAAGTTTGTGATTAAGTGAACCAATAGTTCACAGGGTGTTTTTGTTGAAAACCTATCATAAATGTTGGTTTTCATCAAAAACATCATAAATTGTGGTCACATGATCATCGGATGCTGAAAATGGCCATAAATGTAGCTATATGACCATGTAGTCATACGTTTTTGGGGGCGGATGAGGTCCATTGTAGTACTAAGTGGTTGCTAAATGAGAAATTCTAAATCAGCCTATACTAAAATTCTCCTGTTTACGTGCTACTTTTAAATGGGTGAAACAATGCAATGTAAGGCAATATTTTTTAAACCAAGATATCTCAAATGGGGTAATTTATAGAATTCATGCTTCCTGTGGAATTATAGAATTCCATAATTCCCATGGAATTGAAATTTGGCAAATTTTATAAGGCATTTTGTGACATAAAAATTGTCAGCCAAAAAGATGATTGGTTAGCAGCAGTCTCAAAATCCTGTTATCCAAGAGGAACTCTTCTGCACAAGAGTGGTTATTAATTTTGGAAATCATTGGAAGGATGAAGTCTCAAAGGCCCATATAAGGTTAAGCTGAGAACACTCTTAACAAATAAATATTGGGAGTAAACAGATACAAAACTGTAATTCACTTCTTGAAGAGCTATATGCTAAATAAATAAACTTCCAGAAGAGATGAGCAATGTAAATGATTCAGAGCATCTAATCATGGTCAAACATGCCTTGTATCAACGTAACATCTTGTCTTACAAACTGTGGCATTTTTACTGGGAGCATAATCTGACTCATTTTATTGACTATTTTTTCAACTGTCCAACAGGAGAGGCAATGTTTCAGGCCCTGTTGGCTAAATACTTGTATTTTACGCGATTAAACTCCTGCCCTTTGGGATCATTCCCCCCAAGGTGAGATTAGTCGCAACCTTTTTGTCCTTTTCAAAATCTCTTTTAAGACATGGTTTATTTCAGCAGGCTTAGGGATCTCATGATAATGGGGGCGCCATTAAGTGACCATATTTGTAAGATATTTTGGTACATTCTCTTGGGAACTTATTTATATTTATTGTTAACTGTTTAATTGTTAAGATTTTATTGTTTTATTGTATAATGCTCAAAATCACATTAGTGAGATGGGTGACTATACAAGTTTGATAAACAAATCTGAACATTGCTGAAAATCCCCAATAATCCAGCTGGCCTCTCTAAAGAGCTACAGAAGAAAAGTTTGAGACTTCATCTTCCATTCCACTGAAGATTATCTCAGAGGAGACTTCTCATGCCTATTGTCATTTGGCTAACTATAAGAAAGGTTCCACTGGGTTTGTAAGGTCTGACTTAAGTGCTTAAAATCTATCAGTAATCTCTTGGTATTGGTGATGTTCAGTGACTTTGTACTCGTGCTACATAAAAAGATTCCCAGCTCAACAGAAGACAAAGTTCTTTTAACACCGATGGATGTTCTGAAACTCCTGCTGCCCAGCAATCAGGACTTGGGAAGGTGAAACCTACCAACCTGCAAAAGGATCTGCAAAACAAAAAATCAAGAACAACATAAGATGGGTCATGCATCAGATGTTTGCTCACATCATTCCTCATGGCAGCCTCCAAGAGCTTTTTGGCATCAAAGGCCATACGACACACACAAATGGCTCACTTATTGTCTAACAATATTGGAGAATGGTCTCTAAAATGAAAAAAAAAAATGAAGACATCCTTGATGTCAACTTGCTTTACTAAATTGCTATGAATTTTAGATTAAGTAGTCTTTACCCATCCCTGAACTAGCTGAAAAGTACACCAGCAAAACATTTGTTATAGCCACTGTTTTTAATCCCACTTTTGCATCTATAGCCTTGGCTCATCTTGCCTATCAAGTGACCTGATTTAGATTTGCAGGGCATAAGTAAAAAGCTATGGGGTTTCTCTGATCCTAATCCACATTCAACCAATAGGTCACACTAGTTGTTTTTCCTTTCCTAAAACCAGGACTAATCAGCAGTTTATAGAATAGGAATAGAATAGAATACTTTATTTGGCCGTGTGATTACACACAAGAATTTTCTCTGGTGCAGAAGTTCTCAACGTAAATGCAAAGCAACAGAGTAAACCTAATACAAATAAGAGTGGGTAGGAGAGATGAAAAGGATAATACTAAGCCATACAACATGGGTAAATATACTAAGACATAAAACAATACTGCGAGAATTAGGTGTTAGCAGTGATGTCAGGTCCTTGTATCTAGATGTTTTGGCATGCAATGCCCTATAATGGCTGCCTGAGGGGAGGAGTTGAAACAAATTATGCCCAGGATGTGAGGGGTGTGTAGATATTTTCTCAGCCCTCCCTCTGACCCACACAATATGCAGGACTTCTACGGTAGGCAGGCTGTTCGCAATTGCTTTTTTTGCAGTTCTAACTATCCGTTGGAATCTGTTACCAATGGATAAGAAGCCGGTGGCTCCAACAGTAGCCTAATTTGAGAGAGCCAAGCTTTCTCGTTCCTCAGCTGAGTATCCTGGCGGCGATGGTGAAGGGTTTACTCAATCAGCCTTAAGTGACCACAACACAGACAGCAAGCGCCTTAGAATTTGCACCATTTACATCAGGGTGGTGTTGGCTCTTGGAGGGGTGGGTGGAAAAAAGAAACACAACCAAGGAAGCCAAAGGGGTGGACTGGAGAGGCGACAAATCAACGTCACGGGATGCGAAGATGAGACCAGCTGTCCGCCGGACATCGGTGCCGTGGTTAGGGGAACGTGAGGAAAGGCTCAAGAGAAATTGGCGTTTGGCCTTGCTAGGGCCTAGCCGGCGTTTCCTGCGGGGAAGAGACGCCTCCAATCCCTGGCTTCGGTGGGAAGAGGGGTGTCGAGGCCCTGGCTCCTCCGCAGAGGCGGGCTGCGGAAAAGCTCTCCGGCCGCTGGGCCAAAGGGCGCGCCGAAGAGGCAGTCCGGGGAGCCGCTTACGTTTGGAGGCTGGGTGGCGGGCCTCCAGGCTGTCTTCCAGCGAGGCGGCGGCCGCGGCCATGGCGACCTTCCCGGCAACGGAGAGTAAGGAGGGCGACGGTAGCACCTCCCGAGCGCGCCTGACGTCTCCGGGGTAATGCGCGCTTGCGTCTAGCTCAGGCGCCCGGCATTCCGCTCTGTGCGGCCCTCGGCTTCTAGGAGACTCCGCTCTCGGCCCGGGGCTTCCCGCTGACTTGCGCCGCCCGAACCGAGGGGCAGGTCCCTCGGACGCCTCTTCCGGGGTGCAACCGTCGGGATTTTCACCGGCGCGAGCACGGCGCCTCCGCGGGAGTCCTGCGGCGCAGCGAGTAAATCCCTGACCGCCAAAGGCAAGGCGGATCAGATGCGCGCTGCCAAAGCCCGGACGCATCGGTGCCTTTGGGCGCTTTGGAAGCAAGGAAAGCATCGCCAAAGGGGAATCCGGCCCCGAGGCCTTTTCGACCCTGCTCCCCGCAGGGACAGAGAAGGTGCGGTGTTGATACCCTAAGGGGGAGAATTGCCTGGAACCCAAGGAGAAAAATCGCAGTCATAGCTGCAGTTAATTGGAGATCTGGCCGTAATTGTCAGGAACGATGCTGTATTGTTCTATCACCTCTTGCTTATTTGGGAGTTTATTTTCGACCATATTCTAGTTCTGTTTTTCAACCTTGGCCGCATTTTCGATGCGTCCTCCAACTCCCAGAATTCTTGAGCCAACATGCTGCCTGGGGAATTCTGGGAGTTGAGAAACATGGTGCTACCCTGTTTCTCCAACAATACGGCCTCCCCCAATAGGAAGTCCCAGCATGTTTGTATAAGCCCCTCCCCCAAAAGTAAAGACTAGTACTAAAACATGGCAAATGGGCGGGGGGGAATGGTGGGGGGGCTTGCCGAGTTAGGATACTTTTCTTGCACACCCGGATATGGTGCTTGCCTGCATTGACGCCCTGTATACCGAAGTGCCCCACGCGAATGCAATCACATCCAAAGCCATCAGGGGCCACACACAGCGGCCTGGAAGCGAGGGCGGGGAATTAAGTCACCCCCGAAAAGATGGCCTAGCCATTTTTTCGGGGCTCAAAAAAAAATAAGACCCGGCCTTATATGAGAAACACGGTAGTTACTGGATTAAAATAGACATGGAGTAGAGTCAGGTTTATGATACAAAGTGGATCTTGTCTAAAGTTCTGAATCATACAAGCATATGCAGATCCATTCTTACTTATCAAGTAAGAATGGATCTACATATGCTTGTATGATTTAGAACTTTAGACAAGAAATGTAAAAGTAAGCACACTAGTAATATGTTCCGGAGAGGCAGAAACCAGTGTTAACCCTGGCACACCCAGCCATGCGTGTTTAATAGATCATGACAATTGAATATATGAATGTAGGCAATATGACCCTTCAAAAAAAACTTATTTTATCCTTATTTATCTTGCTGATCAAGCACACAGTACTCCTTTTTATCCTCCGCTCCCCCCTCCACTTCCTTGAAATAGGTTGGGTCAAGAAGGAAGGGATGACCCCAAGTCCCCCATGGAACTTCTGTGGCTGAGGAAGCCTAGAACCCCAGCTCTCCCTATTTTTAGCTCAATGTTCTTTTACTTCAACTCAGGTATTTTTAGAGGCCTTGTTGGCTTTTCAGGAAAGTGGCAGAGCAATTTCTCTTGAGGATTATCTATCAATTGCAATTGAAGGCAAGAGGGAAATGATGAAATGAATATAACAGCATTACCATGCAAATGTTGTGCTAATGTGCCATACAACTCCATAAAAGTGAGATGGGTACAATGACATAATTGCATGATGGTTATAATTTTGGTGTCATTACAATTTGCTATAGAAGTCTCTGACAACCATAAAACCTAGTAAGCTATTTTTTATGATACAGCAGAACCTCTGGTCACGAACGCTTCTGACCATGACCAAATCGTGTTCCGACCAAAAAATTCACAATTCCCCCCCCCCTCCCGCAGCCAATTTCCCCTTCCACACCATTTTAAACATACAAGAATTATTCAATTAGGAAAGCCTATCATTTTGATATTTTGAAAGGAAGAAACACATTTTAATAGATTAAAGCCTTAATTGTGAAATTGTAGATTTAACAATATTTCTTTGGCCGACACAGGATTCTCCATAACAAATACTCCAGGCACTTATTTCTGTATCAGCCAGCCATAATTAAGAATGTAAATGTATTTTGGATCCAAATTCTAAATTCTGTTTACTTTATCAATAATAGCTTTTATTTTAATTTTTCTCAATTTAAATAGAGCTGCTTCTGTATCAATCAATCTTTATTATGGTCACAGACCAGCAGACTCCCTTCTGTACTTGTAAGTTTTATTGCCTTAATTGTTTCTTCCAATGTAATTGCTTAGTATAGGTAAAATTAAAACATCCAAACAGTTGTCCCTATGTCATCTTAATCAGCTTGAAGATTTATTTATCTATTATTTATTAAACAGAGTGACTCTGGACAACCTATAACATTAAGAATCCATAGTAAAGATGCATTGATAACTATTCTTCTAGGTCTAGGACATGTCCTCATAATGTTACCTTTTTTCCATCCCTCAACCCACAGCTTATGTCCCTCACTTGAAATTTGGTTGATTAGATGTTAAACATTACCTTACATAGTTTGGCCTTTTACTATGCCCATATTTTGGTTAAAATATATAAATTGTCAACACGACTGTACAACTCCTGTCAGGTATAAATACTTTGTTCTAATACTGTGTTTCTCACAAAACCGGCCTAGGCGTCCTTTTCGGGGTGACTTAATTTACTCCCCCACCTAGAGCGGCCCATACACATGTACCTCTCGCTGTGAGACCACTTCTATCAGTCCGATGAAAGCTTCCCACGAAGGCAGAGTCCCCAGCTGCTTCAGCAGGGGGCGTGGCTGCCTGTATTGCCTTCGCCTTTAGAGGCATCTAGTCGGGCGATGGAAACTCCCCAATGCAGTCACACAGCCACTTTCAATCAGCCGGTAGAAGACGGCCCTCACGGCGAGGGGGGTGATGTGTGCGCTCGGCCCCGAGGCCCACTTCTACCGGCCGATCGAAGTGGCGGTGGACTGCATTTGGGAGCTTCCATCCGCCCGAAAGAGACTTCTAAAGACGAGGGGGACACCGGCATGCGGCCACTCTCCCCGAAGTGGCTGGGGACTCTGCCTTCAGGGAGCTTTCGTCTGCCGAAGAAGAGGCCTCGCGGTGAGCGGAGTGTGTTTCACCTGTTAGTGCCTCGGCCGCAGAAAAATGCCCCGCTGTCGACGGAGAGTCCGAGATCGAGAAGTGTGACCTGGTGACTTGCATTTGGGAATGCTTATCCATCTTCGAAGTGGCTGGTGACTGCATTTGGGGAGCTTCCATCGCCCGAAAGAGACTGCCCTAAAGGTGAGGGGACATGGGTAGCCACATCACGCCTTGAAGCGGCTGGGGACTCTGCCTTCAGGGAGCATCTATCGGCTATCAGGGTATTCTAGCCTAGGTTACCTGTAGGGCACTCCTAAAGTGCCCTACAAGTTTTCTCCCCATCCCCCCCGCCCATTTCTCTTCACCTCCTGCAGTTCTAACTATGTAAGAAATGGTGGGGAAAAGCATGGTTTAAATAGGCCTAAATTTTGGGGGCGAGGCTTAATTTCACTTCATGCCTAGAAATCATGCCGGGCCTTCCTATTGGTGGCGGCCATATTGTTGGAGAAACACGGTAGCAAGTACTGTATTTCCAATTTGTCAAAGAATCATGAATTCATTCATACTTCACAAGGATACAGATTGCTAATTGTTAATTCAGATCATGTGGTTTGCTAACACTTCTATAATATTGAAAGATGACTGACATTTGTTAGATTGGCATCATTGTCACCTTATTTATTTAATAAAGCAAAATGTACAGTGTGTACGGTAAACCTATTCTGAAGTAGCTGTCTCTCTCACTGTCTGTGAACAAGAAAGTTTCTCACACAAGGAGATAGAAGTGATGGACGAGTGTTTCTCTGAAAACCATAGTGCATTCATCCTCCCGTCAAAATAGTGACCTTTAGTAACACCTAGAGGTTCCATAATCTTTTGAGTTTTCTTTTTTTGTGTGAGGAGAAAAAGTACAAAACAATGTTCTTCCCTGAAAAATGTTGTCATTTTTTCAAGTTGCATGATACATTATCAGTAGAAGCACAATATTGCTGCACTAATGCAAGAAGTCACAATGAAAATGCAGATGATTGTATCAACCAACAAGAGTCACACAGGAAAAGGTTCTTAGGAATTACTGCTTCACTGGCTTGAGGAGATTGTCTTGATGCATCACAAGAACAACTACAGTATAGCAGAGATGGAATAATGTGGCATTATTGAATCTAGTTTCTTTACTTTTAGCCTTTGGGTTTGTCATATCAGTTTACATAAATGACAAAGGATCTATCCAAGCAGGACTAAATGGGGCTTCACTGGGTCAGGACAAATAGCAAATCTATACAATGCATGAAAGTGTTTTTTCTTGGGTGCTTTTTCAATTTCCTAGTCTAGCCCACACTCTAGAATTCCAGGTTAACCAAGTATTAACTTAGTCTAGCCTCACTTTGCTTCTGAACTCTGCTAAAGACAGCAGGTTAAAGATGGACAATGCTTAGCATATAATGGATAGATGCATTTCCCGAACATTAAGAAATACTTGCACTTCTATTTCAGGATATTTATAAGATAACTGGACAAGGAGAAGATATTTAATAGTCAAGGATGCATCTAAGGCAGTGGATTGTAATCCTGTGTGCATGTGTGAAAATAATAGCTGCATGTACTTTGTCATCTGAATATCTGGCAGGAGCCTCAGAAGGCAACATATTTTGTTAATGGTTGTACATATTATCCTGATCAACTGACTGATTTTTTTTATTTTTTGTGTCTATGATCAATCCTTATATATATTATGGGAATGTTGACATTTTACCATGATCATTTTACATTATCAGAAAATTATATTGAAATCAGACCATTTAATATGCTAATCATTATACAGATCTTTAGCCAGCTTTCAGAATTATCACTTGAATATTTGAATCCTTGCTCTATTGTTGTAACAATAATATACCAGCTAATTACAATTTCTAATATGGACTTGGTTTTCCTACAAACCTGTGCAGAAAAATTCCTTCTGCAAATTCTGACAATGCCAGAGATTACAGTAAAAGTTTTAATCTAGTGCAAAATTTGAATCCAGTTGGTGATTTGAACCCACATTTTAAATCCCAGAGAATGTTTCCTTTTTAATTTCATTTGGTCATATACGGCCAAATACTGTAGATAAATCTGCCAGGGCCCTCATATTTTGTCCCTTCTGCATCAATCACCCAACAATAGGCTAGTAGGGTTTAGAAAGAGGTTAAAAGAACTGCTTGCCCATTCAATTCTGACATGAATGGGGTCCCTACCCCAAAAGCTCCTTTTCTTACAGGCAGGATGAAGACATAACTAAATGCTTTACTAGTCTTAAGTATAGTGAAAAAGCAAGAATAATTAATGCCACATCTATTCAGGAATGAACTAGAAGTTCCTGTTAGATTTGAACTGGATGGTCTTAGGAGTTTGAGGGTTTAATAGGTCTAATCTGGACAGAAGGGGGTAGACCCCCTGACTCGGATTCAGAGAATTCACACTGATATAATTCTCCTGCACATGGGCTGCTTCCAATCCACTCTCTTCTGCAACAACAACACGTTCAGCCGTCTGTGAAGCCAGATTTTCTTGAATCAGCTGTTCTCCCTGCAAGCAAGGAGAGGGAAAAGACACTGGTGAAAGAAAGACTAAGCCATACTTCCAAAAGCAAGGATTTTTCCTTTATCTAGGGTGGTAATCAGCTACTTCCATTGCTCTGTTAGCTTGGGCACATTGAGTATAGTATCTTGAATTTCGGGGGGAAAGTAAATGGCATAAATGAACGGAGTGCCAACAAACAGCAGAAAGGTGCTAAATAATTTCTGATACCTGAATCTCAGTACCGATTCCTTTATTGGTCTGGGAATTGTAGATGTAAGATGAAATACATCCGGTTGTCAAAAACATATTAAATTCATACAAAGGCATGTCATGAAAATAAAGAAAAGTATTTTTTGCAGGCTTTTCCCTGGGCATTTGGGTCTGGGTGAGTGGAGTACCATTTTGGTTTTTAATTATCCCATTTGGTTCACCATTTTATATATTGCTTTTTCTAAATTATCCTGTTTTGTTTTGTTTTACAATATTATTTGTGTTGCACATTGAGTTGGGAAGCCTATAAAGGCCTTATATTATTTAATTAATAATTTCCCTACCTGCAAGATTGGTGTGATGGGAAATAAGACACATCATACACCATCATTGCATCATCTGACACCAATCTTGCAGATAGGGAAAATTATTAATTAAATAATATAGGCCTTTATTCTTGATCTTTTAATCTGGCAGATACTTGTGAATGAAGTAGCAAATTGATAAAGCAAAATTTTAGATTTTTTCAAGGCAGTTGCCATCTCCTTTATCACTGCTGAATCATTTGACTGCCACAAGACTATCAGATCTGGCAAGCTCTGTAAATTTAAGTTAAATGGACATAATCTTTTGAAAGTTTAGTATTGCCAGCTTGAAATCATGTATACAACTAGGTTATATCTCGGTTGTTATACAACTATTTACTTTGTGTGATATGGGCAGCTATATAAATTTGTCAAACAAATTCAGGGATCAAAAAAGCCAAGATGAAAACTATAATCTCACAATGTCTCTATTTTATGAGCTGTATATGTAGAAAAGGGATGGGATTCTCATCATGTAGTCACTGCTGCCCTTTTTATTTATTTTTTTACCTTTCCCTGTGCTTATCATTTTACAAGTAGATTTAAATAGAACGGAAGTCCACTTCTTCCTACATTTGTTGGATGGTACATGTGGATTGTGCACTGAGCACTATCTAGACTTAAGGGTATGCATTATTGATAATGCACAGAAATAAATTAATTTTGGTGCCCAATGTGGAATACAAAATGTAGAAACAGCAATGTCTGTTTCCTCATTAGTGTTTTATAACCTTTATTATTAAGGACAGTTGTTTCAAAAAGCTGTCCACTAGATTTATTTATTTTTCAAAAACTTACTTTTGCCCTTTATTTTTGGTCATTTAATTATTACTGTACAAATAGTACCACTGAATCCACATCTTTCACATTCAAAAATATGGAAATTGAATTGTCTTTTTAAAATAAATTTACTTATATTGATTTTAGATATTTTTAGAACATGAATTTTTGTTTTTCTTGATTTAAGTTCTTGAATTTTTTTTGTAAAGCATATTATATGCAACAATATTTTATCCTTATGAATTTCTTTCAGATTTCATTTCATGTCATTTATTTTTTCTAAGTATAAATGCCATATTTAGAGCATTTCTAATATTTTCAACCAATGTGCTGATTTAATATTGATGGGAGTCATTTTTATGTTGCCTCCATAAGGGCGCCGGATGCTAAAAACTGCTTTTAACAGTGTTTCTTAACCTTGGCCACTTTAAATTGTAGATCAACTCCTCAAATTTTCTAGCCAACATGGGGAATTATGGGACAAAAATTCACACATCTTGAAGTGCCATGGTTGAGAAACATTTTTCAAAATTACTGGTGAGGAAATAACTCCCTATCATGCTATAGGCCAAATGTGTCCAACCTTGGCAACTTTACCACTTGTGGACTTCCAGAATTGGTTGAGGAATTCCCCATGTTGGCTGGGGAATTCTGGGAGTTGAAGTCCACAAGTCTTAAAGTTGCCAAGGTTGGACACTCCTGCTTGTAGACCATCCCCAAGCCATTGCTGATGGTCTGCTGACATACCTCAGGTACTGAGTCTTTTTTCTTCATTTTGCTCCTTTCAAGGTCTTCCAGTTTAATTACCAAGGCTTCTGTCTTAGTTATGATGCCACCAACAGAATTCTCCAACTTTAGTACTCGCCGCAGGAGTCTGTTGAGGGCGAGAGAGGGAGAGAGGCAGGCTTTGAAAACCCACTTTTAAAATAGTATCTCGTATAGAATATAGCAACAGTCAAGGCCATTCCCTGCAAGTAGTTTCATCTAGTTCTGATGCACGCACAGCATCTATTGGAATATGCAGTATTTCTTCTGGTCACAAGCGTTCCTGAGAGTAGGAATATAATCTTAGCAAGAATTAATGGAAGTGGTTTACAATTTTAAACGAAAAGAGAGAAGAAGCTCCATTTCAGGGAATACAAAGCAATACGCTGCATCAGGGAGGAAGAGCTATGCCCTGTGTGCCTGGAACAAAGGCATGGAAGATCCTGAAATTAGTAGTTCCTGGACAAAGAGCAGGGAGAATGAAGGAGAAGGCAGGACTGTAAACCCCCAATTTACTCTTTATACTTCATTGCCTTTTGTAGGCAAGTAGATTGGGAGGAATAGAACACTGAAGGTTTGAAAAATTGGTTCTCATTTTTGATGTTGTCATAACCTCACGCTTAGCATTTCATAAACAACTTACTTACTCAGCTGGAAAGTTCAAACCTACCACCTTGCTTTATTGTGCTCTGCCAATGAAACAGGTTTCATGTTTATTCATCAACATTAACAGATTTGTTGGTCTCTTGTGCAGACATTTGTGTGTGTTTGTTCGTGAATTTTAACATTTTCTTTCCCTTTAGTGTCCATGTATTTTATCTGTATATTTTGATATATATTTGATGGTCAAATCAAATGAAATACTACGCACATTTGGAATTCTTCCTCAGAAATTCTGCTGCTTTTGTTTGCTTGATTATTCTTTGCCTCTGCAAAACCAAGAGGATTGTCTAAAGTATTGTCCCTGAAGGATTTCCCCAAATTTTCGATTTCTTCATTCAGAGCAACCTGAGGAACAAAGTTTAATCAGTTATTTAATCATAATGAGATTTCACTGTAATAATTTAAAATCTTGCAGACATGGATTTGTGTATTTTCTTCCACTGGATTAATTATTGACATATGAGGCTCATTTTAATTCTCTGTGCAGCTAACAAATTTATGCCATAGCAACTTTCTATTTGATCCTGAAACTCCTATCTGTAATTGGGTCTTCTCAATAACTGCTCCAAATCCTGTAACTTATTTATTGTGCAATAAAACTGCCCAAGTTGTCACAAATCCATATGCATTTTCATCTACATTGATCAGATCATATTCCTAATATGAGCATCAAAAACTCCACAATAAAATGCATTTTTGCATGTAATACTGACATGCATTTTCTCTATATAGTTTCTCTTATTTCTATTTTTGTTTTTGAGGAAAAAAGTGTAATAGAGGTGAAGAATAATTGCATATTTTTTTGCATATTACTTCAGAAAGAATTAACTTAAAAATGAATTACACTCAGCTCTCTCTCTTTTCTTACCAAATGCGAAGAGCCAAGATAGAGAAATCATTATATGGCGTGAGTCCCAGTGGTGGTATTCAGCCGGTTAGCACCGGATCAGGCAAACCGGTAGCAAAAATTTGGCATGGGTCACTGAACCGGCAGTAAGTTCTGGCTGGCCATAGCCCCACCCGGTCGCCCTCCCTCCCGATGCTCGCTCATCCCGCCCACCTGCCTGGCATTCGCCTAAGGTATTTCTTTTTTTCCCTCCCAATAATCAACTATAGATAAGATCAGCTGTGCCAGGATTCCCCTTGCTGAGGCCCAGGAAGGCAAAAAATGGAGACCCCCCCTCCATTTTTTTGCCTTCTAGAGCCCCAGAGGAGCCTTAGGGGAGCAAAAATGCCCCCCAGAGGCTTCTCTGAGGCTAGGAAGCTCCCCAAAATGGGTGTTGGCTGCAAAAAAAGCCACGCCCACCAAGCCACACCCACAGAACCAGTAGTAAAAGTTTTTGAATCCTACCACTGATGAGTCCCATCCAGTGGTGGGTTTCAGAGTAGTTTAGCACTAGTTCGGTGGGTGTGGCTTAGTGGGCACACTTTGCACGTGCACCAAACACGCACTTTGCACACGCGCAGAGGCTGTCCTACTCACCTTCTGCAATCCTGCACTCCCTGTAGCTTCAACAGCTGATGCATGGCAATCTGCTGTGCCACGCAAAGCAGCGGCGCTTCAAAAGCAGGGAATAAAGGTCAGTGTGGCAGCCCAGGTAGGCAGGTGGGCCCAACAGCAGCTCATCAGAGAGAACTGGTTCAGTCTCTGCTGATCTTCAGTGCTACCAGTACACCAGAACTGGGCCGAACCAGTGGAATAGCACCACTGGTTCCACCCGTAAAGTATTTCTTAATTCAGACCATTGAATATCAGGTCAATACATTAAATGTGCATACAAACCAGATGTCAGGCTCAAAACTAAGAATGACATGAGGGGTTCTTCCAATCTGAGTTCCTTATTGTTCCACACTTGTAGAAAAAACCTTGCCAGACTGAGGACTCTATTTATCTGGATCTACAATATACTCTGTGAACTATTTGGGAGGGGTTGTCTTCACCCTCTTTCTCCCACATATACCCTGGGCCGAGTTTCCTCTTACTCTCCTGAAATGCACGCCTTCCCTTCTGGTGATCCACCTCCTCATTATATTCCATCTCAGATCATTTTCTCCCCTTACTTTCTTCTCCTCCAGATCATTCCGCATTCTCTTTTGCTCTTCCTCATCAAGGATCTGGTTACCATCTTTATCAAATTTTGCAAAGGCTTCTGTGATTTCATGTTCTGCATGACCCAGCCTGAAGAAGTTGGGGGTAAGGATGGGGAACAGAGAGAAGGGTGAACACAAAATCTGAAAATAATACTTTATGCATAAAGAGCAAGGTTGATACTGAAGCACACTGCTTGACTGGTACAACGGTCAAAGGAGAGATATTTGTGAATTTCACTGGAAAGATGCTTACTGTCTCAAACTGTTCTTAAAGTCTTCATATTCCAGCTCTTTGGTTCCTTTCTGCAAAGCTTTCTGCACATCAGAAATTCGGTCTTTTTTCAGCTTCATCTTCATCAGTGTCCGATTATAGCCCTAGAGTTACAAATAATGCAAAAGAAAGTTATCTTCATTGTTTTATACTGTGGCCATTACAATACACAAGACTAACAACCACTGGGACAGGCCTCATAATGACAGAAATCCCATCCGGATACTTAATTCACAAGTTATTTTCTGTGGCTTTCACTTTCCCTTGCAATTTTTCTGAAATTACTTGAATAAAGCATAGTCATAAACATTGGAAAGAAACTGATACGATGGTCACTTTTATAGTACTATGTTTGTATGAAGTACAGATAATTCTTTACAATCTTTTGTTTAGTAAACCATTCAAAGTTACAGTGGTATGGGAAAAAGTGACTTACAATCAAACCTATAACATCACAGCATCCTCATGGTCACATGTTCAGAATTTGGCTGGTTGGATACTGGCACGTATTTACTATGGTTGCTCCCATGGATGTAATCGCCATTTGTGACCTTGTCAGCTAGCTTCCAATAAGCAAAGTCAGTGAGAGGAGCTAGAGTCACTTAATTAATGTGATTCACATAATGGCAGTGATTAATTTATGAACCATGGCAAAATGGTTGTAAAATCTGGCACAACTCACATAACAGCCACCTTACTTAGCAATGGAAATGCTATTCAAATTGTGATCATACATTAAGGACAGCCTGTGGGTCACCTCTGTATTGATATGGGCCACTAGAATGACTGGAGTCCCTGGCTTTCACTATGGGTGCAGGCGAAACACCAAAGAAGCCCCTGAAGGTTGCACCATACAGTTGCCATAGAAATGGAAATCCACAAAGCATTTCTGGAGGTGCCAAAGTGCTCTGTCAGCTTCAAAGCCATTTTTCTTTGAGGCTTCTGGGCTGCCACATTCAGTGCCTGGAAATTTAGGAGGCAGATTTCAAAGAACAGTGGAAGATCAACCACAACAACATTCCTTTCTCAGAAAGTCAAGGACATGTTACTCTGCACCTGGAGGGGAGTTCCTGGGGGTAGTTTCCAGTTGGAACGAAGTAATGATTGGACCATGTGATGAACTATTGGGTACAGGGGCTGGATTTTGGATTTTCTTTGGGTTAGGGAAAACCCGGAAATCTCAGATTTGGGTTTTCCTCAGATATGCCAATATGACATCTCTAATAAAATTGATTTTTGAGAAGATGAAATCTTGGAGTCTTTTAATCTGCAGGTTGTTACTTGGAACGCGGACATGCTCCCTAGCAGCATCCATTCAAAATAACTTTATTCATAATGGATGAAATAAAGGTATAAATGAATGAACTACCTGTTTCAGGATGTCTGATAGCTGCAGTTCATTCTTCTGGTTTGAAAGTTCCTCTTTTACTTCTGAGTAGGTATCATTTATGATAGCCAGGAACATGTTCTGTAGAAAAGAAAAAATATAATGCAGATTATCTTGAAATCAAGAATCCACTCTTCTGAATGGTGCTTTATGTGCAGAAGTGGGGAGGGATTAGCTCTGTACTTGTGGCTCTGTACTAATACTTCAGTAATTGATTGGAATTCCAAAACAAAGCTATTTCCCATCCCTCTGTTTTATTATTTCACTTTTTGAAAACCAGGAAAAATATTTTATATGAAAAACTAGGATTTTTTTTGTTAGAATTATATGTTTCAGAGGGATAAATGTTAATCAAAGGATCATACAGTTGAAGAGGGCACCAAAACATCTGAGTCCTTTGCTTACTGTCATTGCTGAACACATTAAGAGGGATCCATATTTCCCTCAATAGCTGTTTCACTCTAAAACAGCTTTTACCATTAGTTTTTTTTCCTTCCTTTAAATCCATTAAGACAAAATCAACTTACCAACAGGACAAAGAAGACAAAGAAGACATAAGTGACGAAATAGATGGGTCCCAAGATTCTGTTGGCATTGTCAATAGCATTATAGTCAAAATCACCAAGAATGATGCGAAATTGTGTGAAGCTATAGAGTGGAAAAAGGAATGAGTTTGCAATATGATTTTCAGGAAAAGAGCTTTGCTGAGATGGAAGGATTTAGATAATCAAAAATATTTGTCCCTCTTCTTTTTGAAATGCAGAACTAAAGCCCATGTCACACTGCACCAACGGATGCAAAGAGGATGTAAAACGTTAAAAAAAGCTTGCCATCCGTTGGAAAACGCTATGCATCTGTTGTGTACTCACTGCATACGTGTTTCATACGCTCTATCCATCGAGCATCCGTCCACTGAGATTTCATCCACTCAAGAAGTTTTGAGCTGCACAAAACTTTTTGAGCGGATGAACTTTCCGCTGTGTACGATGTAAATCCGTGACATACGAGCAACAAACGTTCTATGTCCGTTTATCATCCGTTAAACGTCCGCTGTATCCTCTCTGCATCCTCTGGGCATCCTCGCAACTCACATCCGTTGCAGCTGAAAACGGAAAGAGGGAGGAAACGAAAGGTACACGGAACGTCTACACAGCGTTAGTAGCACGGAAATAGAAAGGATGAGCAGTGAACGGTTTGCATCCTATATACATCCTCTAGGCTTCCTATGAACATCCCTTTAACATCCCTGCTACATACTACCCACGTCCGTTCTTTTCCTTCTTTTCCATTCTGTTTATGCAAATTTTTACCACTTTTTGGAGCGGATGACAACAGATGGAGCCACCCCCAAAAATTTGCTCATCCGCTGTGTCCTTTTTGCATACGTTTTGCATCCGTCGGCCAGTGTGACCAAGCCTTAAGTAGTTGAGTTAGATCTCCATATATTACTAACAGACTCAAACACTGAAGGAAACACATGCAAAAATTGGTGTCTCTAGAATTCTCTCTGAGACTATGAATGACCCCACTATGGATCATGTGGCTGATAGGAAATGAGATCTTAGAATGAATATTATTAAGTATTTAATTGTAATATATATTTTAACTTCTAAAATTAAGAACTGGCCACATTTCACAGCTCCTTTTGTAGGAAGAAGTGGAAGGACAGGTGAACTATGGCTGCCAGCTCCATGATACATTCTCCTCTGAAAGACCAGATGGCATGGCAAAGGAGGAGGAAGAAGTAAGAAAATGGAAATGGGCTCATCAGTGGAACGGGGAAAGGGAATTAGAGTCCTCTGAATCATGGAATCAATTATTAACCAATCCATTATCCTCCACTTAGAGACAAATAACCTACTTAAACAATTTGGTTTCAGAAAAAAAAACTATCCTGTAATCTGCAACTCTTACACTGCAAAAACATATGGACGACACAACTCGATCAGGGCAAAGCAATAGACGCAATCTACACAGACTTCTGTAAAGCCTTTGATTCAGTGGTACACGACAAACTACTCCTAAAACTAAAATCTTTTGGTATCTCTGGATACCTACATAACTGGATAGAAGCATTCCTGTAAACAGACAACAAATGGTCAAAATTGGGAACGTCCTATCAAATTCTGTACCTATCAACAGTGGTGTCCCCCAAGGCAGTGTTCTAGGACCAACTCTTTTCATACTCTACATAAATGACCTCTGTGATCATATTAAGAGCAACTGCGTTCTCTTCGCTGATGATGTAAAGCTGTTCAATACCACAGACAATACTGCTCCCCTTCAAAAAGATCTTGACTATGTATCAGAATGGTCAAACAAATGGCAATTTCAGATCTCAGCAAATAAATGCTCTGTCTTACATATTGGCAAAAAAAATCAGAAAATAAAATATAAGCTGAATAGTCAAGACCTTGTTGATGATCCAAACTCTGTCAAGGACCTTGGAATACTCATCTCTAATGATCTAGAGCCCACTGGAACTACAAAGCCAGAAAGGCATTAAGAGTTGTTAACCTAATCTTACGTAGCTTTTTCTCTGGTAATATCACGCTACTAACTGGAGCATATGAAACATTTGCTGTCCTATTGTTTCTTTTATTTTTCTTATCTATACCCATTTCATGTATTCATAACTATGTATGTACTTATACCTATTATCTTGTAAGCGATTGACAAATCAAAATAAAATAAATAAATAAATAAATAAATAAAATAATCTAACAGATCCGAAAACTCACCTGGATCAGCAGGTTTTCCATTCCCAAAAATCCTGCAACTAGACTTCTAATTGGGTTCATAGAATACAATATATATTACCAATAACAACATCTAAACTGAAGCAGTTGTGGATCCATTGGAGAATCAGTTTAAGAAGAAGAGTCTGAGGCCAGGAAAAATTAAGGATTATGTATTTTATATGTTCAGATCATTACTATATCTTTCACTTATACTTTTGGTCAGGGGAGCAAAATGATTTTCTTTTGGTCTTTTTGTCCTGTCTGAGGCCAGACAAATAGGATTGAAGGCTTTGTGGTATTGCTTGAACAGGCAAGAGCAATATTTTTTATTATTTGTGGGGTTTGGGGTTTGGAAGGTTTCAAGAAAGATATGGGTACATGAAACCTCTCTGAGGCTTAAAGGCATTTATTATTTCACTTTCAATGCTACTTGACAGCCCAGCTATTCTGGGCAATTTACAGTTAAAAAGAAAACATATTTCATGGAAAAAAAATAGAGCTGGCCAGGATAACATAACTTCTCATAGGGAGTAATCAGTTCAGATTAAAGTTAAGCAGGTCTTCTGGATAATAAACATCTGACTGAGATCCTTGCCATGAAGGAGAAGTAAAAAAGGAAAGGATAAAATGGGAGATACTCACATGCATTTAACAAAGGTGCTGAAGTTTTCTACTTGAGTTCCAAAAAGGAGATAGCCCAGTTGCGCATAGGCAAAAAAGACAATGAAGAACATGATGGCAAAACCCAGGATGTCCTTGGCACATCGAGCAAGAGTGGAGGACAGCTGGGTCATTGTTTTGTTAAAGCTAATATATTTGAATATCTGGATGGGAGAGGAAAAGATGAAGAATCATAACACACCAGCTTCTTAGGTTTGGGTTAGAATAGATGATGAAAACTAAAGCTAGGCAATCTCTATCTGGGCTTTAAAAATTCAGTACTCTGCTTGCAATGTGATAAAACATATATAAAGTAAATTGGCATTACTATTGCTTTGCAATCCAAAATGGGGAAATGAGTGGAAATACTTTCCCAAGGATATCTGTTGAATTACTCCCCAGCTATGAAATATTTTCTACCAGGAATTGCATTTGGCTCTGGCACTTTCAAGGAAGAGATCTTTCTCTTCAGACGGAATGTGTGACTAATGATATTAACTGTTCTCATTTGGTTTTAATAGTTGGTTATTTTTATTTTAGACTGTTGGCCATCTGAGTACTCTATGGACAAAAAAACAGAGTATAAATCAAAACAAGAAAACAAGTACCAGCACCATCCCTCTATTGCCACCTTATTACCCTACTGTGTAGAAAATTCTTACTTTTTCAAATTGGGATGAGAGAGAAAGGATGAAAAGTACCTTGATCCAGGCAAAGAACAAGTTCACAGCATTCATGTTGTTGTACTGGGTTTGCCAAAAAGCCAGAAATTCAAAATCCGCATAGATGTTGGGATTTCTTAGCAGCTGCCCCATCAACCTGTTGACTTCAATGGTACGAAAAATGTGGAATCCAATGGCTAAAACAGAAAGCTGAGAAAAATGTGTGATTCAATAGAAAGGGCAGGGGTGCAAAAGTGTTCCCTTCTCCTCTCCTCTCCTCCCCCCACCCCTTTTGCCAAATCTCTGCCAAGGGATTCCAATGCATAGGAGCAAAGGAGGCAAAAGCCTACTCTCATTCCCATTTTCAACTGTGATTTCCTTACTTGGCCCTTGTTGTCACTATAATTTTATAACACATAGGCAACTAAGTAAATGGCTAATTAACTATTCACATCAACCAATAAACACTTTCAAGTCTAATCTCCCATTTTAAGTATATTAATTATTGGATTGCTTTAATATGTTTCTATATAATATCCTATTAGAAGAAATCTCACCAAAATGACGACAATATCCAAAATGTTCCAGATGCTGGTGAAGTATTGAAGCCTGTGAATGTGCAGTTCCAAGATTTCTTCCACAATATAATAGAAGATGAAGATGCAGAAGACAATTTCACAAGAGACAATGAAGAAATCCCAAGTGCTGACATACCGGAGGAGTTTCACGGTCCGGATCTGCCATGAGGGAATGGCACCCCCAGTGGCAGGGAATTCCACTACCAACCTAGGCAGCAGAGATGATGGTGTATAAACATTCCTAGTAGTAAGGGCTAATATTATTTTTGTATGCATATTCCTCTTGGAAAATCAACAAATAGATCCGCGATGGCAAACCTATAGCATGCGTGCTGGAAGTGGCACGTAGAGCCATCTCTGCAGGCATGGGAGCTGTCGCCCCAGTTCAATTCCACTGAGCATGTGCACGCACCTCTCATCAACCAGCTGATTTTTGGGTACCTGCCGCACATGCGTGGGGGACGGGGCGCATGTGGGAGATGTGTGCACATGCACAGTGGGCATGGGAGCACGGGGGGGGGGTCCTGCGTGCATTGTATTATGGGTGCATGCGCATGACAATAAAAAGGTTAGCCATCAATGTACTAGATATATAAAAACATTTAAAATAAAAAGATTAATCTACTTGAAAACTGACTTTTTATTTCTTCCACAGTCCCCGAGGAATTGCAATAATACCGGTGATTCACTTTTGCAGAAAAGTGAAGAAAACAAAATAAGGAAAAACCATTTTTGAAGTGTACTAATTTGGTAGTATTACTATTATATCAAGATGTTCAGCCATGTTGTACTTCTACCAGCCAAGGAATCCACTCACTAATTCCCCCATTTCATTTTTACAATGTTTTGTTTCACCATTCCATTCTGTTTCCAATGCTCTGCCATTTATGTAGGCTTATGAACACTTTTTCTCCATTTCTATGTCATCATCAGCACTACAGGTTTAGGACCATATCAGCATTTCAAGGTATGAATGGGGTATAAGGAGGGAGAAGGAGAGAACATTTGACTGAAGCTGGTTCTCCTGAATTAGTTTGGCTTCCATACTTCAATTTTTCCCAACCTTGGGAACTTTAAGATGTGTGGACATCAACACCAAGATTCCCAAGTCCATACATCCAAGTCCATTCCCAAAGTTGAAAAAAAACTGCCAAATTGAAATAAGATCTCCATCTTTTTTGATCAAAAGAATGGTATAGTCAGTTAGGCTTGTTTCCATGTAAATATTGTCTGCTTATTATTTATCACTATTTTTTCTCTTGCTTCTGAGTAAGAAATGTTATGCATCATACAGGAATATTTCAAAGTTGATTTTCTAAGTGAAAATGGTTTCATATTGTAAAATCGTAGAAAAAAATTAGACAAGGAAAAGCTCAAAATATAATTTCAGAAGAATGAGCCAGAACTGCTATGTTCAAATGCCACTTACCTGAGCACACAGAACAGGTTGATGTTGGCATTATACACGGAGAAGTCCATAAAAACAACACGAGTTCCTCGATCCAGCCATAGGTTTTGTTTCAAGTCTTGCAGAGTTTCGGCACTTTCTTCCCGGGTTATTTTGAGGTCTACATAATAGCCTCCTCCACTGTAACTTGTTAATCTGCCCCAATGGGAAGAGCCATCAAGTTCTTGCTCTGTGTAATATTGCCACCTGTGCCACAAAAATCATGGAGGAGAATGAGAGAATTGGTGAAAGGAAAATGTACAATGTCTTAAGTTGGCTCAACTGTCTCATGGATATAAAGAATGATATCGTTTTTGAGGAAATTAACCAGTAATCTATCAGCAGCATTCTTGAAATACTATATGAAGCACAGGGTTTAACTCTTCTCTCTTGGCTATTTATTTTGATGACATGAATGCTATGAATATTAGGACTCAAAAGTAAAGACAGCTGTAAAGAGGAAGGAATTTGATCTGGAATCCAGCCCCCTTCTTAAGGCAGGAATCTAAATTCACAGGTCCACTTGATTCATTGACAACCTTGCAAGGCAATCCAGACAAGAAACACACCCAGAAGCACTAGCTCCGTGATGACAAACCTATGGCACGCGTGCCAGAAGTGGCATGCAGAGCCATCTTCACCGGCACGTGAGCCGTCACCACAGAGCAGCTCTATGTGCCCACTGCCCGCTCACCAGCTGGTCTTTGTGTAGCTGCCGCACAGAAAGACGTGAGGTGTGCGTGGGAGTTGTGCACAGAGATGCACGGTGTGCGTGGGGGGGGTCGTGCTTGCATGCACAGGGGGCGTGGCCCCCCGCATGAATTGCCTTATGGGTGTTGGCATGTGTGCACGCGCACACATTTTTGGCATGTGAGGACAGAAAGGTTGGCCATCACTGCACTAGCTCTTATTTTATTGTAAGGCTACCTTGACAGTATTTTGCAAGTGTGGAAAGTACATCTTTCCCCTCTTGCCTTCGCAATGCAAGAAATCAAGGATGGTCCATTCTGAGCCTCTTGTCCTGTCCACTATCCAGCTATGGGCTGTACTCTGTCTTATTTGACCATCTCTTGGCAACATCTCTGCTCCCTATATCCCAAGATCTTTCCCACTTACCATTCTATATTTTTCCAATGAGGATTTTTTTTTAAAAAAAATTGATTAGTAATTTTGCTGATTGCAAAGCATATAGCAGTCAGCATGTTATATTTGTATCACGGGGTGAAAAAAAGAAGGGAGCAAGGGCTTTTTTACTTGTCCATGTGCTTTATGGTTTATTTTAAATTTTGTTCCAGTGGAATGTAGAATAATGATTTTGAGTTTTTAAATGTTCTAATGAAATATTTGAGCAGGGTTCTTTCTCACAAGCTCAAAACAGAAAACATTTCTCACTTCTGACAGTCCTATTAATTTAATGTTACCTTACTTATGGTATTGAACAGAGGTTTTCATTCTGATGGATTTTATGCTTTCTGCAATTTTCTTTTTCTGTTATCAGGTGTTTTGAAAGTTTCCAAGCTCTTTTAATGACTATATGATCCATGATTTTAAAATAAATGAGACAAAAAAAATGAGACCAAATGATATTGTGCCTCTGAATCTATACAACAAACTGACTGCCATCTTATTTTATGAAATTGAGGTGTACTTCAGAGCTATAATTTATGAAATTCAGAAAGGTTATTCTCTACTTACGCTGTCCCATTCAAGAGTCCAAAGGGTGATGTGTTCTCTTTCTCCTCACTATATACATCATAACAACCAGCAATATCTTCTTTAAAATCATCATGCACCACACATGAGTTGTTCTGGACCTTGAGTTGGCGTAGCCGTGGGACACCAAGCAGTAAGTTCTCATAATAGATATATGATTGTGCATGATGACCCAAAGATTTATTGTTATACCATTTAGTCCAATACAAACTATCCAGGAAAGGTCCTTGTGTATACTATGGAGATAAAGAAAAAAAGCCACAGGACACAGATCAAGAACAATAGCCACATGACACAGAATGATGTTAATGTAGTTTACTTTTTGCATATGTCAAAATGGAAGAAGTAGTATTAATGCAAGAATGAGCAATTGTGGCTATTTCTTGGAATTTTAAAAAAAATGCTATCTGGAGTCTCTTGTAGGGATATTTTTATGGTGTTTCCTGTTTCAAAAGTTAAGGAAATGGTTCTGACAACTTTGCCATTTATGATCCAAGGTGCTTCTGAGATGGCAATCTCCAATTACTGATTCAGTATGATTGAATTTCAACTGCATAGGAATAGAGTTCTTGTTTGTGAATTAGAATTGGTTCGTGCTCTTTCTTTGCATAATGGAGGAAGAAGTGTATATGGTCTGAATCTTTGATATATAGTCAGAGGACATTGAAATCAATATGATAATGTGATTGTTGTTATTAGGGGTGTTTTTCATTGTTTTTATATTGGGTTTTTATTGCCCAAAGTCACAGAGAATGAGTTGGACAACCATATAAATTTTCATTAATTAATTAATTAATTAATTAAATAAATAAATAAATAAATAAATAAATAAATAACCAAGCCTCACATGGAGGTATGAGTGTCATATAATTTAGTCTTAGAATGTGAAGAGATCGCTTATACACAATGAACTGTGTACATTAATGAATATCCATGTTTCCACATATGTACAATTCAGTTAAGCAGATTAAAGTCAGTTCAAAAGAATCCTAGCGGTTTTCAGTCACTGAGCCATATTTAAAACTGCTATATCATCTGACGCAAAAAGTCAGCATCCAAAACTTCTTGGCACTCACTCGCCAAAAATCAGCCATACTTCCAATGGTCTGGAAGGAGACACCACTTTCTGAAGGAGTCTGCAGAAAGAGTTCAGACATCACCTTGGTATAGTAATAGGCATTTGAACTTGTCATCCCATAGGTCACTAGAGGAATTTAAGACAATAAAATAAACAGGAAATGTATCAGTAACATCAAAAATGTATTTTAATTAAATACTGCCTTGAAATATGCAATGTTGATTAGGGATGATCTTATTCCATAAAAGCATTAGCTGGCCCTGATGCAGTGGCATGTGTCTAAGCACACCAGGTATACCTACTCAACACTACTGCCATGTGAACTGCACTTATCGCAAGCAGGCCACTGGGTGAAAGTTGATTATGCTGGTTGCCGTCTTTAAAGCTGACTGTGGCATAGATAGGGATACGGTATTTGTGAGACCTTATTTCTCTGACAGTGTCTGCCCATCAGATCTGTCAGAGTAAACATGCTCCAAGTCCCATCAGTTGAAATAATGTCATTCGGTGGGTCCTAGGAAGCATGCCTTCTCTGTCACGAGTCATGCCTTTTGTCTGAAATGGTGTAGGGTCTCCTGTTTGGACAGGGGTGAGTTTGGAGGGCTGTTGGAATCCTTTCAAATTCAGTTAACCTGTTCTGTTACTCTGTTATTCTTTCTATGATCACGTGTATCCATCGGATCAAGGCCCTAATGCAGGGGTGTCAAACTTGATTTGAAGGCCTTATCAGGGTTGTGTTTGACCTCAGGCGCTGGAGGACGTGGCCAAGGGGGGGAGGCGTGGTCAGCTCAACACCACTTGTTGAGGCTCTATTTGCTACCTTGATGGCCTCCTGCAGCCCTTTGCCAGGGAAAATGGAGCCCCCCTGAGCTCCATTTTTGCTGGCAGAGGGCTGCAGGAAGCCATCCCAGCCGAAAACAAAGCCTGGGAGGGCCATGTGCGGCCCTTCCAAGATCTGTTTTTTCTGGCAGAGGCACCGCAGGCCAGTCCTTCACTGTTTCCAGGGTGGCCCCACAGAACAGATCTAAGGGTAGCCTTGAGTTTGACAACCTTACGCTAATGGTACAGGATCTCCTGCCATGGGCAGGGGTCAGACTAGAAGATCTCCAAGGTATCTTCCAACCTCATTATTTTATGTTCTGTGTGGAAGATCCTCACCCCAGCTATGGATAATCCCAACCCTGCTGGCCTTCCAGAAAGTTGTGAGGATCTGGCTTTTTCCTCAGGCATTGGGCCAGGATTTTGATAAAATCCTGGCATAAATGTGGATGTTGTTGATATGTTTACACTGAGAGTTTTAGTTTTCTGTGCTTGTAAATTGAATTAAAAAAACTTTGTTCAGTGCCCAGAATTTCTTGGATAGATGTGCAGCTTTATAAATGTATTAAATTAATGTATGAATACATTAATGAATATAGAATTATACACATTTTTGATAGGTTTATTATATTCCAAGTTGTGTATATTGTACAACCAATATACAACCAACTCACTTTTACTTCTTTTTTTAAGGATGTCCCTGAAGAATATAACAATTATTATATCTGTAACAAATAAACAAGCAAAACAAGACAGGTTTTGGAACATTTTCTACAACCCGGGTGCCCTTCAGATGTATGGACATCTGCTTGCAGTAATTTCCAGCTTGAATAGACCTTGCTGAGAAGTTCAGTCACTAGAAGGCAGATTGCTTTGAAGAAATGTGATATGAACATTCGATGAACAAATGAGTTCTCTGAATACTTTAATACTTTAACCACCTTTTAGGATTGATTCATACATCTGTCAAAATTGTAATAGAATATTGATTCTCATCATTTGCCACATATAATTTTTTAAGAGATTCCAGCATATTAAAAGCCTAAAATAACCCCTAATAGAAAAATGATAAATTGAGAATATATTCTTGGCATATCTAAATATGAAATAATTATGAAGAAAAAGAAAGTAGTTTTACCATCCCAAAATGTAGGAAAGAGGTTTGCAGTGTTCAGAAACACGTAAAAAAATATTTCCAGCTCCTGACTGGAAATAATTGAGAAGTTGGCATGCTAGTCACTAGCCTTGGTACTCCAGAAGTCAGACATGCCAATATCTCAACTCAAAAAACACATATCTACAACTATTATATGTCATAGTTAAGTGTTAAATGTCAATTTAGGATATTTCACTTGGCAAATTTTAGCTACTCACAAAAGGATGTCTCTTCAGAAAATTTCTGACTGATGGCACCTGAAGAGAAATTCTTAGATTGAAGATCCAGCACAAGATTGACTTTCAGTTATTCCTATTTAATCACTTGTTAGTAGGACAAATTTAGAGATCCATGTATTAGCAATGTGATTCCTCTCAATTTTTGAATTTTACAATTCTAAACGATGTGGTGTCTAATACTTTCTGAATCTCCTCCTCCTCCTCCTCCTCCATCCTTGAATCCATAGCAAAAGAATTCACCAAATATTTGAATGTTTTAAATTTACTGAACTTGAACGCCACTGACTTACAAAAAAAAAATCTTGTTTGAAACTTCCTTTATTCTACCGGAATAAGTCCATGAGTTCTAGACTGTTGGTTAGAATCCAAAAAACCAATAATAATCATGGTAACAACAATACATTTGGAGTTCTATCACTGGAAATCAGGATCCAAAGATCCTTCTAATATTTGTTCTCAGCTGAAATTATATTAAATTATGATATTTGAAGATACAATTATGATGTGGCCCTCTTATAAAAGAGAAATACATGTAGCTCAGGGTTAACTGTGGAGTCCAAGCTTGATTTTTTGCTTGCAGACCATTACATGGTCTATAACATCATTGGATAATCATCATGTAACATAGCTGGATAATCATCGGTGATAGCAAGTTGGGTTTGCTCCCTGTTCATATACAGTAGCTTGCCCTATCAGATCTGGGCCCAAACACAATTTTTGAATATAACTATCACCATAGGCATTTTATAGTATATTTTCCTGGGATGAGGATGGGGCATTCAAGAATTTACGTTTCTTAAATGACTATATGATTTTAATCTGTCCATCTGCCTTATTTTCCTAGCATTCTATTACATTGTAAAAATATAGTACATCAATTTTAGGAAAAGGACTTAAAATCATTTTACTTTGATATGGTTTCAACAGCCACCTTTTCATCTATTATCTCAGCACAACATTTGCATATTTCACTGTTACAACTGCACAAATGTGCTCTTTCAAACAGGCTTTTTCCTAGGATTGCAGACTTTGGGCCTTTTTATGTTATAATTAAAAAATTGCTAGAATCAAAAATTTGCTTAACAGTTCTGGTTGTTTTTATGCCTAGGCCATAAATGTATTTATTTAGCGTGTGGCCTTTCATACATGGATGGCCAACATATATGTACATTTCACCTTTAATAAGGTGAAATACATTAATAAACACAATAAAATATACATTGCATTCAGAAAGTATTCAGACCTTTCACTTTTGTCAATTTTGTTATGTTACAACCTGATTCTACAATTATTAGAATTCAATTTTTTCATTAATCTACACTCAGTATCTCATAATAGCAAAGTGAAAACAGGATTTTAGAAATGTCTGTAAAATTATTAAAAACAAACCCTGGTGTAAGTATTCGGACCCTTCACTCAGTAATTTGTTGAAGCACCTTTAGCAGCAATTACAGCCTCTAGTCTTTGGGATTGATGCGACAACCTTTGCACACCTGGATTGGGGAGTTTTCTGCTATTCTTCTTTGCAAATCCTCTCAAACTCAGTCAGGTTAGATGGCGACCTTCATAGGACAGCCATTTTCAGATCTCTCCAGAAATGTTCAATAGATTTCAGATCAGGATTCTGGCTGGGCCCCTCTTGAATGTTCACACTTGTATTGTCTTCGCTATATGCTTGGGATTGTTGCCATGTTGGAAAATGAACCTTCAGCCCAGTCTGAGGTCCTGTGTAGTGTGAAACAGGTTTTCATTGAGGGTATCCTTGTACATTCAGCTTTTCCTTAGCACTGACCAGCCTCCCAGTTCCTACTGCTGAAAAATACCCCTACAGCACGATGCCACCACACACTTCACTGTTGGGATAGTATTGGGCAGGTGATGAGCAGTACCTGGTTTTCTTCAGACATAACATTTAAAATTGAGGTCAAACAGTTCAGTCTTGGTTTCATCAGATCAGATGATCTTATTCCTCACAGCCTGAGGAGTCCTTTGATTTTTTTACAAACTCCAAATGGTTTTTCATGTGTTTTGCATTGTAGAGAGGTTTCCATTTAGCCACTCTGCCATAAAGTTCAAATCAGTAGAGGACTGCAGTGATGGTTGTCCTTCTGGAACTCTGTCCCATTTCCACGCAGGATCTCTGAAATTTAGAGTGACCATCAGGTTCTTGGTCACCTCCCTTACTTAAGGCAACCTTTCACCCCAATTGCTCAGTTTAACAGGGCGACCAGCTCATGGAAGAGTCCTTGTTGTGCCAAATTTCTTCAAGTTGAGAATTATGGAGGCAACTGTGCTGTCAGGAACCTTCAGTGCAGCAAAAATTTTATTGTATCCTTCCCCAGATCTGTGCCTTGCAATAATCTTGTCTCTGAGCTCTGCAGGCAGTTATTTTGACCATATGGCTTTTACTCTGCTACAGTATGCATTGTCAGCCATCAGCCCTTCTATAGAGAGGTGTATGCCTTTCCAAATCATGTCCAATCAATTTAATTTATCACAGGTTGACTCCAATCAAGAGGAAGAGACATGTCAGCAATGATCAAGAGAAATGGGAGGCACTGGAGCTAAATTTCAAGTGTTGTAGCAAAAAGTCTGAATACTTATGCCAATGTGATATTTCAGTTTTTTCTTTTTAATAAATTTACAGACATTTCTAAAATTATGTTTTCACTTTATCATTATGAGTGTAGATTAATGAGGGAAAAATATTTTCAACTGTAGAATCAGGTTGCAGAATAACAAAATTGACAAAAATGAAGGGGTCTGAATACTTTCTGAATTCACTGTAAATGTTAAAAAGATCTATGTTCACATACCAATATCTAGGCCACCTAACCATTGAAGCACAGCATCGTTTATATTTTTTAAAAATCAGAAACTTGACTGCTATATGTCCTCAGCTTATAGCTGGTCACAATATGATCTACAGTTCATATTGTAGATATGAACAATCTACAATATTGTTATAGATCAATATTGGGATCTTGCAATCACACTGGGGGAGGATACTATGTCCCATTTATATAAAGAGTTCTGGCAGACGCTGTGTGAGATGTGAATCCTATCCAGGATTGCCCATTGCTGATTAGCTAGTTTAAAACCTTGCATCTTTTTTGTGGGGTCATTTATATGTCTCCCTATGTCTGGGTGTTTAGCAACTAATTTGGCTTTCCAGTGGGAATCAATATTATCCAAAGTGGTTGGGCAGATGTTATACAAATGCCAGTGGTGGCTTCCTGGATTTGAATTTTCCTGCTGATAAATGAGGAAGGTCAGCATGCATCGGTAGGAGTGAAGCCATAAATCTATCCAACTGACAGCCCTGCCTTTTAATAACCTATATGTTACATCTCTCCTTTCTTTTTTAGTAGGTAGTTTTGTGAGCAGGCAATTATGCTGCCTAATGGCTGAACCTACTTTTCTCATTCAAATCTATATGTAGCCAGAGGTGGTATTCAGCAGGTTCTGACCAGTTCTGGAGAACCGATAGTAGAAATTTCGAGTAGTTCAGAGAACTAGCAAATACCACCTCTGGCTGGAGATTTTACAGTATCTTTCCCCTGGCACACCCCACTACTGTATGTAGCATTATATAAAATTTCAGATTTGAAGATCAAAAGGTACTTTGGAGCACACAGGACTCAGAAATAACCCTCTTAATTGCAACTCTTTAAAGCAGATGGAATTTTCATGAGATTTCATGAGATGGCAACCATGAGAAAAAGTGCAGCAGCACTATAGAGCTAAACACAGATGCTTATTCACCCACAAATTCTCTGAAGCACCTTTTGCCTTTGAATCTAAAATGCTGCACAGCTTACAGCTTATCTTTCTATTTGTTGCAAAAACCAGGACCTGAAAATTGAAGAAATTAGGTATTTTTTACAGACTATAAGTACCCACAAATGTAAACTAAAAGGAAATAAACCAGTGAGGCAAACCAATCAATATTCATTTCCCTTGGCCCAGCTGTGCAAAGTTGATAGAGAAGAAAAATATAGTCAATGATGCACACACTATTTATAAATCTGTAATATTTTTCATCTGGCTGTGCAACTGCATATAACTGAAAATGGATTTGGGGGAAGCTGCTGATAATTGCAATGGAACTGTGAACATAACACAGCCAAGGCATAAGGTTCACTTTGATTGCCTAGGCAGTAGGAATACACACACTGTGTACCCCATCAGTCATAGTAAGGGCAATGAGAGGGATATGTTTGTTTCAGTGATATCAGGATTGATGGTTGTGACATCACTTTTGCCAGGTGACTCTTGATAGGGTGAAGAAATGTCATTTAGAAATAAATGGTGCAGTAAAACAAAAGAGATAACAATGACTCTTTCAATAAGTCAATGGCCCATACAAATCTGACTTCTGGGATAAATGTCTCATCCATTCAATGAAAGGGCCATCTTTTGCTTACTCCCCAGGTGTGATCAGTTGTGATTGGTATCAAACGTATCACATTCAGGCATATATACCAAGAGAATCCAGCATTGACTAAGCTAAAATCAATAGCTAAGTTATCAGAAAAACCTGATGAGCCTCTTACTCAAACAAATGTTCAAAGCTCATGATTTGCAATGAAGAGAACATCACTTCTCTATGAGAATGATTTGAGTTTTCCACTGTTGCTCATATCCGAGCTCCAGTGTTCTAGGCATGAAATACAGCCTTCTGTGCAGAGAGATCACAGGTGCTCAGTTGAGATAATGATGAATTTACCAAACACAAATAGCTATTGTGTCACCACACAACAAAAATTGGTAAAGAGCTGCATTAAATCTCTCCAGAAAGTACAATAGGAATAACTCTCTATGTTATCTCTCTTTACACTCTTCCTGTTCTGAGATTTATAAGGCAACCTTCAGAGTACTGTGAAAAGTTTAGTCTAGGAAGCATGAAATAGAAGTTTGAGGTTCCTAGACATGCAAATGGGTCTTTCTTTTCATTACATTACACAAGCCATCTGTTGAGGCAAAGGGACACAACCAGATCTAGGCCAATTAGAGCCAAAAAAACCCACCGCTCTCTCATCTCAAAAAGGTCTTGCCATCTGCCACACCATGTTTGTTGCTCCTGTGAAGGGCTGATTACTTATATACACAAGGTTTTGAACACCATGCGGATCGATGCTTCACTTGGGGGCATATTTTATCAGCCATGAGAAAATCCTTAGCCCTATTAAGTATCTCATGAAAAGAAAGAAAAGCTGATTGGAACAGTACAACTGTATTCTACAGCTGCTTCTCGATTCATGAGGCCATTGAGTTAACACCATAAATAACTGAAGTTGGAAGGGTAGCCAAGTAGGTTAAAGTATGTCAGGAAGGAAGACAATCAGTTTGTCTCCTCCTGGCAGTATAGAAGAAAAGAATACAACAAAGTGTGCAACAGGGATTAACAGAAAAGGAAACCAGCCTAATCCAGCCAAAGAGAGAGTTCTAGGTATTATGGGAAGTGACAAGAAGGAAACAGAGAGAGCCCTGGGTTACTGATATTGAAAAAATGACTGGTGAAAATCACACTAGGTTGAGAAGCAACAAAAAGAAGACTGAGAAGCATAACATCCTTTAGAGGGCAAGGAATTTGAAAAGGGAGAAGGACCAGAAGAAGAATCTGTTCTGGAGAAGAGTCAAAAGAATGATTAAAGAGAAACTAAGTGAATGCACAGAATAGTTAGCCTTCTAAATGTTGAAAAGAGAAGAATGGAAGGAGAGGTGTATAAACTAAAGGATACAAGCCAATGTCACAAACCATGGGAATTGTGTCAGAAAGGCATAGAATGCATTAAGGATTATGACAAATGCTCCAAACAGGGGAAAAAAAAACCTTTTGTTTTGCCAGAAACTAAATCAAAGACAAAGAGATTCTAGTTCTAATCTAAGAAAAAAAGTGAATTGATAATGGATGGTGATGAGAAGGCAGAGTGTCAACTTTTATTTACATCTGTCTTCTTTTGAAAGGTGAACTAAACCCCTTGAACTTCCCCTTGTTTCACTAGTGCAAGAGTGGGCAACTATGGCCCCTATAACCTGTGGATTTCAACTCCCAGAATTCCTGAGCAGGCATAACAAAAATTAAAAATAAATGCTTAGTTTGTTTAAAAGAATTCAAGTCTCAATGCATTATAACATTAAGTGCTGAAAAAGAAAGAAGAGGTTATTGCAGAATCGCTAGCTTTTATAGCTGATAACCCCTTGAAGGCTTTTGGAGAATTCCCAAAAGACTGGGGAAGAAGAAATGTCCTGATCATCAAAAAGGAGAAGGAGGAGGAGGACCTAGGAAAAACTATAAACATGTCAGTTGGCAAAGCAGATGCACAGCATATTTGGGAGCATATTTGGAGAAGAATGAAACAAGCAGCAAAAGCCAGCAAATCAGGTCTTATTAACCTTATCTCCTCCTTCAATAGAGCTATTGGAGTTTAGTAGATTGGGGAAAAGCTGGGGAGAAACTGTGCCTGGACCTCCTCAAAGTTTTGGACAGAGTGCCTCAGAATATTTATTTATTTATTTTGGAGATTTATATATTGCTGCCTATTCGCACGTGGCAGCTTAAGGTGGCTTACAGAATATAAAACCCCATATAAAACCAATGGAAGAAGTGTCATATAATAAATTAATATACTAAAATCAAACCCCACCCACTGCCCCGGCGACAGCATCTTACAAGAGCCATTTAATGGGTTCCATCCCGCTCTGCATTCCGCTCTGCAGGCTTGCTGGCAGAACCAGGTCTTCAGTGCCTTCCAGAAGAAAGAGTGGGGGCCATTCTTATATCTGGGGGAATGATGTCCCGGAGAGAGGGAGCCATCACAGAGAAGCAGAGGTGAGATTCAGCAGGTTCTGACCGGTTCTGGAGAACCGGTAGCGGCAATTTTGAGTAGTTTGGAGAACTGGCAAATCCCACCTCTGACTGGAGATTTTACAGTATCCTTCCCTTGCCACGCCCACCAAGCCACACCTACAGAACCGGTAGTAAAAAAAATTGAATTCCACCACTGCAGAGAAGGCCCTTCTTTGGGTCCCACCAGGTGTGTGTCACCCTAGGGGATGGGTGCCACAACATGCCTTGCCTCTCTGCTCTGGTGGGTCGGGTAAATGTGACTGGCAAGAGATGGTCCCTTAGATAATCTGGTCCCAAGCCTTGAAGGGTGACAACCAGCACCTTGAATTGCACCCAGAAGCAAATGCAGCTCCTCCTGCAGGAGAGGTGATACAAGTGCACACTGAGGTCCGCACAAAACTATGCAGGCCACTGCATTTTGCACCAACTGAAGCTTCCAGATGCTGTTCAAGGGCAGCCTCATGTAGAGCATGTTGCAAAATTCAAGACAGGAAGTGACTAGGGCACGAGTGACCGTGAATGACCTGGATTATTGGTTCAGAAAATATCCTCATCAGTAATATGGTGAAATATGGGCTAGTGGATACAACTATTAGATGGCTTGATAAATAATTGAACTGAACTCAGCAAGTACTCAAAAATGATTCCACATCCAATTGAACTATTTAAATGGAGTGCCCCAGAACTCTGTATTTTTATTAATAACCTGGATGAAGGATTTTACAGGATATCAGACTTTTAGATGACACAAGACATGGGGAAGTGCTAACAGTTTGGAAGAGAAAGAAATTTCAGAAAAAAATAAATGAGTGTGAACAGCAGACCAAATGCTGGGAAAAGAAATATAGATCCCTGCAACTGGGGAAAAAAAACTGAGAGGTGCAAGAATAGAATGAAGAAATGGAATAGCAGAAGTACATGTGACCAAGATCTGGGTGATCTTGGCAATCCATCAAATGTGAGCCAATAGTATGTTGCAGCTGCTAAAAGGGAAAATTTTATATTAGGATGTATTGATAACAGCAAAGAGACTGGAACACAAGAAGCATTTTCCCATTCTCTTCTGCTTTGATAAGATCCCCCTTGGAACAGTGTCAAATACTGAAAAATGTAAGACAAATTGGAGCAAATTCAAAAGAGGGTGAAGAGACTGAAAAGTGTGCCCAATGAGAAATAATTAAAAGAACTCAATATATCTCTCAGTATGTTTCTATACAAGAGAGAACTGAGGATAGATACGATAACAATATTCAGATATATAAAGGTTTGTCAGATCAAGAAGGGGGGTGGGTGCATATTCTGTCATCTTGGATAAAAGGACAAAAAGCAAAAGGTTGAAATTTCAGGGAAGTCAATCCAGGTTAGATATTAGAACGACGCTGTGATACAAGTTGAGTAATTAATATTTCAAAATGATTGAGTGTTGAATTAGTATGTATTATTTATTGTACATTTAATGTTCTATTATACATCATAAAACATTACTTTGCTGTCTACCTACAGTTTAATAGTAATAAAGTTCCACATAATTAAAAGCTTCTGTGCAAACACTAAGCCAAGAAAAATATGAGTTTTCCTTTACCATCCCTCTGGTTGTTGTCTTTAATGTGTTACACATTTAATGTCCTACACAATCAGGGAAATCACAGATTGTGTTCAGGTTATTTACAAATCTGATAGATTCATTTGACAACATGCTAAGTTTGGTAAGTTTTAACTTTATTTCCATGTAGTTTTCTTGGCACCTTCAAAGAAGTGGTTTATCATTGACTTCTTTTGGGGATGTAAAGTGCTGAGAGAAAAATAAAAATTTGCAATTTCCATTAGCTTTTGACAGTGAGCAGTAAAATATCAATTTTTTGAAAAATGATCCCATGTGAGCTCAGAAAGAGATAAAAGGAAAGGATTTTAAAAAGGATAATCAGGAGAATAATAGAAAGTAGGAAAAACTGGTATCAAGACTTGAGTAGCAATCAGACTACTCACACAAACAGATGTCCACTAAGAATACAATATAGACCAGAAGTTCACGCAGTGTAGTCTTTACATAAAGCTCTCGGTTCTCACTGGTATTTTCAGTCAAGGTTGTGCCCCAAAGCCCTGTAAAAAAATAAGGAAAAAATGAACAATATGTGGATTTATTCCAACCTCAGTTGCTCTATCATATCAACATGTTCTTGATGAAATTAGTATATTTGCCTCACAGAAAATGGAACTGTGGATGACAGATTTGAATCCTATGGCTTAGCTTGTAGGAATGTTGGAATTCTAAGCATGATATGATGCTTCATACTTCATAATATTTTTAAGGAGTACATCAACTTTTAAGACCCATGTAAAAAAAATCAGCTGTATATTATTTTAAAAAGTGTACTATGGATTTAGCATTGTAATTCTTCAAAGCAAAATTGTGCTCATAATGAATATGTTTTTTAAAAAATATGTACAAAAATAGATAATTAGTAAAAGTAATGTTAAAAATAGTATTTGAATTATTCTCTCTTTCCAAAGGCACATATATTAGGGAAAATGAAAATGAAAAATGCAAATTATAATTACAAATATTTAATTATTTCATTTTCAAACTGATGCAAAGTATGAGATGGATTACTTTGAGAACAGGAAAAATCAGCAATTGAGAGATACTGAAATGGTTATGTAGTTAATAATTTTCCTTTTAGTCACTTCAAAAATCAGGAGTTGGGTGACAGTTCCTGAAAATGCCATCAAGACTTCCAGGAACTGGCTATGTCTCTAGAACTTAACAATTTTTCTCTGAATGCTATGGATTTTACACTTTTAAAAGTAAATAACTTTCGGCCCATTTGATAGATATTTTAAAACCATTGCCCTTATTTGCTCAAGATATATTCTAATTTCTTCCAATTTCCACACTTTAACTGCTATTTCCTTATTTGTTCTTTTACAGTGAATATTACTAACTTTAAGAAAAACGTGGGAGATTGCCTGGAAAAAGATCAGATTGCCATCTGATTTCAACACCTGATTGGAACATAGGATTTAAATAATTTAAATATTTAGATACAATGCCACCTCACCGTTTTCCAGGAATTGCTGCCACAATGGATACATTAGGAATTGGCTCTGGCTGTTTTCTGCAGTTATGGATGCAGGGGTAAAAAAGGGTAAGTGGGCAGGTGCAAAGTATGTAAATGTAACAGCCTCACAAGGACATTTAGGAGACAACTGGAAACATAAATATTTTTTAAAAACCCAGCCTTGCTTTATTTGTTTGATCCTTTACCTTCAGCTTAGATCCAAATCAATTTCTCTCTTCCATTTTACTGATTAGCATGAATTTTCTGGGAGTTCAAGAAAAGCTGGTTCCTTTGAAATGTTGTTCATTTTACTTTTCTTTCATTGCTCACTGCTAATGAACACCATTAAGGCTTAATAGCTTGCCTCTCTAATGGCTTGATGTTATTGCTCTTCTCATCTAAAGCTTCATCCAATGTTGGTGTGAATTCCTACTTGAAAGTGGTGTAAATGTTCTCACATCAATATCCAAAGGGGTTTCTGTTCCTTTTAGGCTTAAGGACACTCAGAACCACAGCTCTGTGATAGATGTTCCTCCACACCCTCGATCGAAAGCTCTTGAGATGGAAGAACACAGGCAATCTGTGCCAGGAACAGCTAAAAGCTCTTTGGGGTTCCTGCTCCTGGTTCAAAAAGTTAATCTTTTTAAAAAGTGCCAGCAACTGATTCCAAACTCGATTTTTAATGGAAAATGTACGGTTGATTATAAAAAATAACAATTTGATCATTCTTGATTTTTCCCACTTTGGTTTTATGCTTCTCTCTGTCTGCACACTTTTTGATCTGTATGAACACAGAATATAAGGGATGGAACGAGTTGAAGTTCCCAAATTATCAGGGTTGAGAAACTATGTAGGGTTTGCAGTCTCAAAATTCAGATTTAATCCAATGTGTGTGTGAGAGAGAGGGAGGGAGGGAGGGGGAGGGAGAGAGAGAGAGAGAGAGAGAGAGAGGGAGAGAGAGAATTCAATGAAGTCAAGATGGTGGTTGCCCCTTCCACAGATGATCAAGCTCTCTGACTGCTACAAGCATCGCTCCTAATTTCAACATTTAGACAAGAGAAAATAAGTTCAACACAAGGTTCTATCCTACTGCTATTGTAATGATATAGGTAAAGGACTTTGGGGGACAGGATGGAGACATACACACTGGGTGTATCTAGGTCTATCACTTAGTATGTATATCACTAAGTGTTGTATCTTATGGTTCTTGATTAATGTATTTTATTTTTCTTTGTGTACACTGAGAGCTTATGTACTAAAGACAAATTCCTTGTGTGTCCAGTCACATCTGGCCAATAAAGAATTCTATTCTATTCTAAAGTTAGAATAGATTTCAGCCCACCGAAAGAGGGAGAGCATGAGAAACCTTTCCAAAGGGACCCTCCCTAATATTCTAAATAATAAAAGGAAAGGAGAACTATATTCAGACTTTTTATTTATTTATTTATTTTTATTTGTCAATTGCTTACAAGATAATAGGTATAAGTAAAAACATAGTTATGAATACATGGATACATATAAGAAAAATAAAAAATATATAAAAGAAACAATAGGACAGGGACGTAAGCAGGGATGTGCACTTATGTACATCCCCTACAAGAGTTTGTTACATAACCTTACAATAAAAACAGAGCTAGTACTCCTTGTTGTGCTTCTTGTCTGGACTCCCTTGTGCAAGCCTAATAGTTGTAGACTCACATTCATAAAATATTTCTGCCTGCCAGCATGGCCACTTCCAAAAAAGACAGTCATTCTACAAAATTCTGGTTTTTTCTACTTTTTTTTCTTGTGGAGATAGTAACCATTTTTGCAGAGGATAAGATTCACAACTGATTTCTACATGAACCAGGCAGTTCTACATATCTATATGTGACCAAAACTCACAACTATGAATTTGGCCTTGAGTTTCTGAAAGAACATCATCATAGAAACTAATCAACCATCAAATTCCAGACCACACAGATGTCCAGTTGGCCCTGAGCCATCCAGCATGAAAAAATCAGTTTAATCTAGTGATTAAGGAACCAGATTAGAAACTGAGTATCCACAGGTTCTAGTCCCATTTTAGTCATAAAAACCAGTTGGGTGACCTTGGGCCAGTTCTTCTCTCTCTCTCAGCCCAGCTCACTCATAGGGTTGTTGTTGTGAGAAAAATAGGAAGAAGAGGGAATATAAGATATGTTCGCCACCTTGTGTTGCTTATTAAAAATGGTGGGACATAAATAAAATAATAAAAAATACATCAGACAAAATCCTGGTTTTACAAATTTTATTCATTAAATTTATATGCTGTCCCTCTCACTGTCCGGCAACTCATACAGTGAAAAAGATGTGATTTATTTGAAAGGCTCCCTGTCTTTAAGTGAAAGAGATGTAATTCCCAATATAGGAAGCTATATTAGAATCAGAGTTGCCTCAGAAGAAGTAGGAGAGGAAAATAGATAGGGTCTTCAAAATACCTGAAAAGTCACATAGAAAAAGATCTCCCTTATTCTAGAGTGCAGAACCTGGAGAAAAGGGTTCACATTGCAGGAAGACATACAGACCCATAACAACCAGAACAATGTTGAATTATAGCAAAATGGTGGGCTTGAGAAATCTTTCTAATTCTGCTCAATTGTAAACTCATTGGATGATTTGGAATTTAGACTTTGTTAGAAAATAGAAAACTATTCTTTATGTCTATAAACAACAGGTCTTTTCACCTTCTTTCCATCAATTGCTGAAAACTGGTCTCCAAAGTCATCTTTGAAGAAATGGAGTCAGACCTTTTCGGTTCTGAGTTCTTTTCATGAGAATTAAGGAATTGACTATCCTAGACTCGCAAATGATCACCATAGCAATTCTTGTATAACAAAATGTTTTTCCACTCACAATACTGCTAATCAGTCATTGCATTTATTTAGTAATCATTTGGTAATATTTAATAGCACTTAATTCTGTGACATGGGATAATTCACAGCTAATCATGTTTATTCTTCACAGAATATATTCTTCACTGAAGATATCTTCACTGGTTGCTGCAGAGTTTGGTTTTGGCTAAACACTTTTATTAAGGACTTTGGAGGAACAGAGGAGAAAGGAATATTTATCAAATTTGCAGAGTAGACAAAATTGGTCAGTGTACTAAAGAATAGTTAATGCAAAACTAGAAATATTAAAACTAATCTAGAGAGTTTAGCATAAAGGGATGAAAATAGCACAATGAAATTTAACTGAAAATTGTAAAATCCTTCACTTAGGAAAAGCAAAGCATTTGCCATAATATTTGTGAAAATGTTATTGGTTACCATACAAAAAATAGTAAGGCATTTTTTAAAATATAAACAACCAGGATATATATATTTTTAACTAAATGCAAATATATTGATATACTTAAGCTATAAAAGTCAATTTTTGGTCATGCCAATCTAGTATAATTTCCAAATAGTTCCATTCTCTTCTGTCTTGGTGAGATTCTACTCTGACTATAGGCTGTTCAAGAGGAATTCTGAGGAAGTGGAATGGCTTTGAGAAAGAGAATGGGAACATCTCCAGCCTAAGTTACCTTCCTCAGATGACTCATCCGCCCAGATGGAGAGAAATGTGCCTGGGAGGATATTTTGAGATAGTCTACCAACCACAAAGCATCTTGAGCGCTCTTTGCTGGCAATGAATACAACAATGAGCGAAAATAGTGGTACCCTCAAGAGCTTTAGAGATTTCGGTGTCTTTATTGCAACCCGATCAAGGATGTCAGCAGTATACAATGGAATATACAAATAAAGCAAGAAGTATAGTTCTTTGAAAAGAAAGCAGGCCAGAGAAAAAATCATATATTTAAGCAGAAGCAAAGATGCAAATCAGATAATTCATTCATAGAAACAATGATCTTGGCTCCAAATATGTCAGCTCTAGAAAAGGATTATAATTCTCCATGGATTTCATAAAAATAAATCCAGTCAATCTGACTTCCTTCTCATGTTTTGAAAGTCACATCTGAACATTCGCTTCCTTGAGTTATGACACTATTTTACAAAGATAGCTTCATTAATTAAGCTAAATGTCAAGCATGCTTGATAAAATTTGCTCCATTTTTTCTATGCACAATATTCACATTTAACAACTAAACTAATTTGTAGCAAGGCATGATGCAAATAACATTAGCCACATACTCCTATCCACCTTTTGAAGCTCAGGCAAACAATGTTGCCCCCAACTAATTTCAAGGTAATGGTCTCACCTTTAGGCGACCTTTCCAGCTATAAAAAGGGGACAGTAACTTCTGTAACCTAGGCTCAGTTCAATAGTTTAAATTTTCCTGCCTGTCATTGTGATTATTTTTAAATTTGTACATTACACATAGAGGGATAGCAAAGCCACATTTACTGTACAATATTCCTTCAGTAGTCCCTGCACAAAAGTTGTATCCTTTCCCCTGCCTCTTGGTGGAGCTATCACAGATGGCTATCTTCTCTGCATTTAATCCCAGCCATCCACCACCCCAGTTACCTCGGATGCCTTTGAAGACATAGTAGCAGCAACCTGGGAAGGGGGTTTCCTTCTTCCTAGCTTCCTCTGTGGTCTTTCTATCCTGTGGGTAGGATAGGGAGCCAGTCAATTTTTCAATATTCTCATAGGGATTTTCCAAAATGGATTTGGGGCTGTAGATCGCTCTGATTTTCAGGGAGGAGGATGAAGGGGATCCGTTGTAAACTGGGTTGTCCCATGCTTTCTTCCCTAGAGTTTCCAGTTCATGTTCTTCTTGTGCCTGGAAATGGCTCTCAGCTCTGTTGCTTAGGTGAGAAATGCTCATGATGCTGAATCAAGCAATGGTTTCTTGTAGAAGACCCCAAGGTATCAAGCAGTCAGAAGCATTCATCTGCTTGGCACTTTGCTCTGAGCCCTCTTTTATACTCAGCCACTGGGTGACAAATAGAGAGTGGAGGCCATTGTTGGGAGCAGCTATTAACTTCTATTCTTCAGTGAAGCCAGCTACACCCAGGGGTGGATCTCTTTCTCTCTGTAGATAACAGTCATGAAAACCTGCATGAAGAGAAAATCTGGCTGTTAAAACATTGGTTCTTGTGGCTGAATTCTCAGGGAAATTAGAGGCAGGATGTTCATTGGACACTTTGGGCTGAAACAATGCTGAGTGACACCTGGCACATCCCCAAACATTACAGGCGCTCAGTTTTAAATAGAGCTGCACCAAGAGAGCATTTGGGATCCATAAATCAAACTTTACTTCTTGCAACTAGACTTAGCTGGGCTCTTAAGAATCTCTAGATCTAAAATAGCCATTTTTCTCTATGAACTGGCAGCATTTGTAAATTCAAGTAATTTTCTAGTCAGGGTTTTATTATCACAGTCATGGTGATTATTCAAAAGACAACATACAAGCCAATATCAAAGAAAAATGATTGATTGGGGGGGGTTGTGCTTGGAGCTATGCAAAGGGTATAGTTGAATTGATCAACCTGTCTCTCCATCTATCTGAAGATCCTGTATGATGTTTAAAAAGGCTGAAAGAAGAAAAAGGATGAGGAGATGCTGCTTCTCTGGATGACCCAGAATTCTAGACTTGGAAGGCCATCCAGTCCAATCCCTATTCCAAGCAAAAATCTAAATTAAATTCAGTTATCCTAGAAAGACAGTTCTTTAGCCTTTGTTTTACCTCATCTTGTGAAGAGGAGCTCATCAAAGCTAAATGAGTCAAACTGCTTTTGCTGTTATGCAATTCCTCCTAATATTAAAACCAGAATCTGCCTTTGTGTAACTGGAATCCATTTTTTTTACCATTTCTTAAACTTCTCTCAGGACTCCTTTTAAAAATTTGGGACGACTGCAAAAGTGCTTTTGTATATATGGGTTATATTTATTTATATTTACTTATTAAAAATTAAAATTGATGCATTGCTACTGCTATCACTTGTCAAGTTTGTTTGATGGGATTTTAATATTGTATTGTTTTTCAACATAGGATGACAAATAATTTTTATTTTGAGGAGTCCTCAGAGAGGATCTTGGTGGTCCCTTTGTCATTCAATGTATCAAACAGGAAAAGATTTGTTTTGGGTGGGGAAGGAGAAAGGCAATATGACAATATAAAATTTGCTCAGGAAAAAATGAATCAGTCTTGTTTAATCTGTCTAAGTTTAATCTGTTATTTGTATAATTTTTCATGGACTTCTAAAATGAAATATTTTCCTGTGTGAGGACATGCTACTAATTTATTCTAGTGTATTTCCAGATCCCTACCATTTTATGTATGATCAGAAAATATTTTATCATTTTCCCCTCCCTCCCAATTTTCACAATTATAAAAAGGAAAAAAAAAGAAAAAGCTTCAGAGTGAAACTGGGAAAATTCTGGACTTATTTTTTTCATTTTTCAAGTTAGTTCTGTTTGCAACTAGTGGTGTCATTTTCCCTCCATTCGTGATATATTTGGTCTTTTATTTCATATTGTAGAACAAAATAAAGCACATTCTGTTAGAGAAGAATGTGTGCTGAGTCCGTAAGAAAGACTGGGTCTTCACAGCAAACACCAGAGTAAAACTGTTATCTGTGACTGATGGATGAAATTCATGGATATGAGTAGATTTGCTGAACTGGATGGAAGTTTAGAAAGTTGGTCTGAAAACATATCAGGATTGGTTCATAGATGTTACATTCCTAAAAACCTGTTTTTAACAATGAGAACTGAGAAATCCAATCAAAACCAAAAGGACTGGTATGATTCCAACATGATATTACTTTGGGAATATGGAGAAGGAAGCAAATTAAATGCCAATCCCTCTCCCTCCCCACCCCCCACCAAGAATGAAGAATTAATCTTCCACATCCATCCAGGAAGAACATTTCCAGTTTAATATCCTTCACTAAGTTTCAATGCCAAGACAAGTGACAGCAAGGAAAAGCAATTCTGCATGTCATGCTTATGTGCATATTTTCTTCTTTTTTTCTTTTTCTTTGAATGTAAACAACTAGCCTTTTACTGAAGACAGGTTGGATTATGGATGTTCATCTGAGAGGCTTTTTTGGAGTCCCGAGATGCTAATTATGCCTCTGGCTGACTAAGAGTACAGTAATTGTTACCTGTTGAGGTTGGGAGCCGAGAAGGATTGTGGGTGACACTTCATGTTATTGTGGTGAAGGCTCATATCCTGGTTTGATATCCTGGTTGGATTTGGAAGTCAACTTTGATACCTTTGACTATTTTCAATGGCATTACAATCTTTAATGGGGAAGTGGGATTGATATCTATCTTATCAACTACACCTGCTGTTATATATATGTATATATATTTGTTTTTTTATATATGCTGTTCAGCTTCCTTCGGGTATTATCCAACGTCATTGTAGTACTTTTAAAGTTGTAGCAACGTTTCAGCAGAATCTCATCTGCCATCATCAGGCTTCTGTAGTGTTCGTTTGAATAAGTCTGACTCAGACAAACACAATACCGAAGCCTGATGATGGCAGATGAGATTCTGCCGAAACGTTGCTACAACTTTAAAAGCACAACTATAATGACGTGGGAAAATAACCGAACAAAGCNAGACAGACAGACAGACAGACAGACAGACAGACAGACAGATAGATAGATAGATAGATATAGATAGTAGACAGATAGAGAGACAGATTAAAGATGAGAGAGAGGGAGAGAGAGAGAGAGAAACAAAAGAGTGCTGAAATCAGAAAGTTGGTGATAGCAACAAAACAATCAGGTTAATGAGATTGTGGTTTAATCTTGAAGAGAAAAACAAAAGTAGGACAGGCATGCATGCAACCCAAAGGACACGCAAAACCATCATCCCTGCCCAAACATCTGAAGAGCATAGTAGCTTCAGAGCACAGTCTCACAGAGGTGCCACAATAATACCTTCCACCACATTCTTTAGTTGTTGTTTCCTTCTTTTTTTTAATTGAGATGTACAGAAGCTCAGAAAAACACTTACATTTCAACCCCCTGCGGACCTGCCTGTCAGTTACTAAGCCTTTTGATGTCTTTATCTGGAAACCTAGATATATGTATGGTTCATTCCAGACAGGCAGCTACTATCTCCTTTTGACCCATCAAGGTCTCTTCTCCTTGTTGCTTTAACCATTGGCTAAAGAATGGATCCCGAATTCCCATTGTTCCCTGTGGGTTTTATCTGACTCTCTTATGGTGTTTACTTTGCATTTTCAAAAGAAGAACTTTAGCTATTCTGGGGGGAAGGACCAGTTCTGCATTGCTATCAAGAGAGAACCTTTTCAAACTGTTTTATCCCTTGATAAAACCATAAAAGAGGGAGCTAGAGTCAAAAAAGGTCAATATGGCAGCCATAAGGGTCCAGCTGAACCCCTTTTCCACATTCACAGCCTGGTCGGCCCATAAAAAGTGAGCAGGACTTTCATGGCACAGCCCTGCCCACCCAGTTGGTTTTTTGAGAACTCTGCCTGAGGTCTTTGAATAAAGCTTTGTTCTAAACCAGGGGTGTCAAAAAGGCAGCCTATGGGCTGGATGCGTCATTCACAGGCCACGCCCACCCCAGCTGCGCAAAGACAAAAAATGTTGTGATACATCGAGATAAATCACGTGACGCAATTGAGTTTTGATGCCCATGTTCTAAACTATCTTCAATCCATGTTATTTTGGAATAGAATGGAATAGAATAGAATAGAATAGAATAGAATAGAATAGAATAGAATAGATATAGGAGAGAAGAGAAGAGAAGAGAAGAGAAGAGAAGAGAATTCTTTATTAGCCAAGCGTGATTGGACACACAAGGAATTTGTCTTGGTGCAAATGCTCTCAGTGTACATAAAAGAAAAGATAACATTCATCAAGAGTCAAGAATCATCAGGTACAACACTTAATAAGAGTCATAGGGAACAATAAGCAATCAAATCATGCTAAGAAATCGTCAATATAAATCATTAGGATAAAAGTTACAGTCCTACAGTCACAAGTGGGAAGGGATGGGTGATAAGGAATGATGAGAAGGTTAATAGTAATAATAATGCAGACTTTGTAAATAGTTGGACAGTGTTGAGGGAATTATTTGTTTAGCAGAGTCCTTGTGTCTAGTTATTCTGTGTGCAGTGCTCTATAGTGTCGTTTTGAGGGAAGGAGTTGAAACAGTTTATGTCCACAATGTGAGGGGCTTGGAGATATTTTCCCAGCCCTCTTTTTGACTCGTGCAGCATGCAGGTCCTCCATGGAAGGCAGGTTGTTAGCCATTGTTTTTTCTGCAGTCCTAATTATACTCTGAAGTCTTTTAAGTTACTGATCTATTTTTTCCCCTTTGGTAAAAGAATAAAGAATAACTATTGCTTCAATTAAAAACACACTTGAGAGTAGTATTTAATAATTACTGGGCATAAAGAAATTGTTAAGTGATCAAGAATTTATTTTGATTCGTCTTTTAATAGTGTTTCATCTTAGTGTACTCTACCTTATAAGAAAAATTTAAAGATTAAAAAAGGATGATCTCATGTGCTTTATCCTAAACCTGTTAGAGAAATACTGGGAAAGAAGGGTGTTAGATGATTAATTATCTGGGCCTTGCAAATATACCCTCTTCTATTCCTCATTACATTTTAAGTTGCAATGCTGCTCCTGGATACAGAGATAGGAAGAAAATACAAAATTTCACACACAGAATTGTCCCCTGGCAACTCATATGCTGTTAGAAAAATTTAATTTTTAATATTTTAATTTTTAATTTAAAATTTAATTTAATTTAAAATTTAAAATTTTAATTTTTAATAATATCAAATTTAAATCGTATATACTGTTTAGAAGATTAATGCAGGACACCATATGGAATAGAATAGAATTCTTTATTGGCCAAGTGTGGTTGAACACACAAAGAATATGTCTTTGGTGCAGAAGCTCTCAGTGTACATAAAAGCTATAAGTGATAAATCATGATCATCGTCATCATAAAATATATTCATCATAAATAATAAGATACAAAACTTGGTGATAGCCACAGGACACTAAATAAGCAATCAACATAAATCATACTAGGAACTAATAAACAATATAAATCATAAAGATGCAAGCAACAAAGTTATCATCATAAGTACGGTAGAAAAGGAGATGGGTAATAGGAAAGATGAGAAGAAGAATAGTAATATAGTCTTAGTAAATAGTTTGACGCTGTTGTAGGAATTAGTGGTTTAAACAGAGTGATGGCATGGAGGAAAAAACTGTCCTTGTGTTGAGTTGTTCTGGTGTGCAGGGCTCCGTGGCGTCATTTTGAGGGAAGGGGTTGAAACAGTTTATGTCCAGGATGTGAGGGGTCTGGAGATATTTTCCCAGCCCTCTTTTTGACTCGTGCAGGATACAGGTCCTCGACTGAAGGCAGGTGGGCAGTCATTGTTTTTTCTGCAGTCCCAATTACTCTCCGAAGTCTGTGTCTGTCCTGTTGGGTTGCAGACTGGACAGTTATAGAGGTGCAGAGGACAGACTCAACGATTCCTCTGTAGACCTGGATCAGCAGCTCCTTGGGCAGTTTGAGCTTCCTGAGTTGGCGCAGGAAGAACATTCTTGGTTGTGCTTTTGTGAAGTTAGGTGTCCATTTTAGGTCTTGTGATGTCGTAGAACCTAGAAATTTGAAGGTCTCCACTGTTGATAGTGTGTTGTCTAGTATTGTAAGAGATATTGTGAGAGATAAAGACATTACAGTGGTACAACATATATAAAGGAATGTGTGTGTGTAAAATTAAAATGTATGTAAAGCATATGGAAACAATACCAAAAAGTTGCAAAGACTGAAAATGGTGTTATAAAATGAGGCAAATTGTTTAATAAAAATATTTCATGAAAGAGAAAGAACAAGAAGCCAGATACTTTTGGGGACTGGCAGGGCCTCCCAAAAGTGAGCCCTTGACAGGCAAAGGCTCCGTGGGCAGGGAGGGGGAGGGCGCTTCGGGTTCCAGCCAACGAGCAGCTGCTGACCCGAGGAGACTGGAGCGCCAAGCCAGGTGGCCTCTTCCTTGCAGCACGTGGGAGTCGCTGGAAAGCCAGAGAAGATGGCAGGCTTCCGGCCACCTTTCTCAGGGACCAGCGTGGGAAATCCGGACCGCGAACTTCAGCCCTTTCCGCGTCCGGCGCAGTTCTGGCAAGCCGGGTGCAACTCGGGTCTGGGCACCTCTGGCCGGAGCTTTCCCAAAGCGAGAGACGGATCGGGCCCCGCCAGCGTCACCTCGCAGCCACCCAGGTGGGGTGAGGCGGAGGGAGGGAGGGAGGGAGGGAGAGAGGGAGAGAGAGAGAGAGAGAGAGAGAGAGAGAGAGAATGGGAGAGTGAATGGGAGAGTGAACGGGAGAGAGAAGGAGGGAGTGGGAGAAAGAGAGAGAGAGAGAAGGAGGGAGAAAGAAGCCCAGCCGAAGTCAGTCTGCCGAGGCGGGCGGAAGGAGCAGGCGCGTCGCCGACGGGTCAAAGGGAGAGAGCGCCTCTGAGCTTGCCAAGACGGCCGCTTCTCTGGGAGAAGGAACAGACGACAACCGGATCGCCGTGGAAACCGTACTGTAGCGGGAAGAGCGGTCGTCGTGACAGGAGGAGGAGGAGAGGAGTACTAGGAGTGATGGGAGTAGTAGGACTAGGAGTAGCAGGAGGAGGAGGAGGCATAGGGATAGTAGGAGTAGGCCTAGTCACGGGAGTAGTAGGACCAGGAGTAGTAGCAGCAAGAAGAGGCGGAGGAGGAGGCTGGGTCTTTCGGAAGCCCGCGGGAGACGCGCTCAGCCCCCGGGGCTCCCCGCAGAAAAAGCGGCACCCCGTCGGAGCAGCGCGTGCGGAGGGCAGCCAGCCGGCTCCGCCGCAGGAAGCCTTCCCGGCCAAGCGGGAGCTGTCCAGCAGGCGGTTCGGTTGGGCCCGTTCCGGGGCTCCGGCTCTCCCTGGGCCAGGCGGCGCTGGGGCTCCGGGCTTGGGACGCGGCTCGCGGGAGGGGGAGGCAGCCCACCCCGTGAGCCGAGTGGGTCGGTCGGGCGGGCGGGCGAGGGAGGTGGCGGGTCTCTGCCCCCGCTCTTCTCCCCCGGAAGGCAGGCGCGGGGCGCGGAGCCGGATGCTGCCCTTGTTTGGCGGGGCTCCCCGGCCCTTTCCCCGCCTCTCCGACCCGGAGTCGGCAAGGCTCCCTGCCCGCCTGGGGTCTGCCGCCCCGACCCGCCTGGAGATGGAGCAGCAGCAGCCCCCGGGGCCGGGCCGGGCTGGGAGGCTGCCGATGGGCCCCGTGACGGCGAGCCCCCGCCCTTCCCCTCTTCCTCAGTCCTTATATGGGCAGTGACGTCGCGGCATTCACGGCCGCCCCCATAAATACTTGGAGCCGACTTTGCAGTTTGCTCGGAGCCGCGAGTGGTCCGAAGGGCGCAGCGAGGCACGGGGAGCGCTCCAAGCCCCACTGGCGACGCTTGGCCAATGTGGGGGCCCCCCCACCACCGCCACCTGTCTCCCAGGGGCCCTGCCCTCCGCTCCTCTCCCCGCCCCCAAGAGCTTACTCCCTAGATAAGCATCTCAGCCCGATTCGGGAGGGGAAAACACGGGCCGAGCCGCGCTTCCAGAAGGAATAAGCGACCCCTGGACCAGGCCGGGGGGTGGGGAGGCGGGGGGGGGTGGGTGGGGTCTTCACGGCCGGCCGCTACTTTCAAGGATGACCGCAAGGCGGTGGACAAAATCCCCGTCACCCTCCGGGCTGGTGGCACCTGCCCGAAGGCCTTTACCCACGGAAGACGTCGGCCGGCGCTCTGCCGGCGTCGGCCATCGGCTTCCCCACTGTTGACCTGGCGCACGCTTTCTATCAGCTGAGCGGTAAGTTTCTCCCCCTTCTCTTCCCCCCCCGCCCAAAGACCCTTCGGCCTTTGCATGATGGGAAGGGGGGTGAGGAACCGGTGGCGGGGACACCCACGGGGTGGGGTGGGGTGGGGATGGGGGGGGAGCGGTACGAAGCATAAGTGGACGGGGCGGCCGGACTCCCGCGCCCACCTGCGGAGACTTGGGGGAGCGGCGGAGCCTTTGGAAAGCGGAGGCACGCTGGTTTCCCACCCTCCACCCTTCAGCTCCCCAAAGGCCGGACCGGTGAGACTCCTGCCCAAGAAGCCGGGGGACGAGCGAGCAAGCTTCCAACTACTAGTAGTAATCCCGTGGCCGACTTCGGTCCCGGGCCGCCCAAAGATCTGAGCGCCAGATCATGGGCTCAGCTCAAAAGAAGCTCTGTTTGCCCCTAAGGGTCGGAAGTACTTGAGAGCTTGGAGGATCGGGTGCAGGGAAAGGACCTCCGCCTGGAGGGCTAGTGCACCTACCCGGGCGTTTTAGTCAGCTAAACGGGAAAGGAGCCGGCGCAGGGCCGGTGGCTTGGAGAACTTGAAACCCTCTTGGGCCCCGGGGCTGTTTCTACTCTGGTCACGCTCCCCCCCCCCCCCCCCCC
>BHFT01003050.1:0-24868 GCA_004320025.1 Laticauda laticaudata
GCTTTGCCGATTCTAGTCCAATGACCTGCTTCAGCAGGGTTGGAAGGGAGTATGTGTATATGTGTGTGCATGGCTGTGAAAACTCCAAAAACTGGTCAAGTAGTTCTGGGGAGGCCAGTCATAAATCAGAACACTTGTTAAGCAACCAGCAATTAAGTGAGGACCAATTGTATTTGGTTTGTCAGTTACAAAACCACACCCACCCAGTCACATGACCAGCAAGCCACACCACCAGTCACATGACCAGCAAGCCACGCCTACCCAGCCATGTTACCAGAAAACCACACCCTCAAATTAGGCCTTGCCGACAGAAATTTCAATCCTGCCTGTGGGTGGGGGGCATTGAGGATGAGTTTGTGGCACCAAGGGGGCGGTGGACTGAAAAAGTTTGGGAACCACTGATCTAAACAAAAAAAATGGCATGAAATTTCTATAAATAACCTCAAAGAGGAAGGACCTGAAGCACCTCATTTAGGTATTTAGGAATGGTTTGAACCATCTATTAAAGACTCTCAAGATCTACAGAACTCTAAGGTAGAGTTTTGGGGTAGCCTAAGAAATGAATGGCTTGAAAAAATCAATAGAGGATCTCCAAAAGCAGTGTTTTGAAGGACCTGTGGAGAATAAATTATAGTAGCTTCAATGATCTCTAGAAAGTCTCTCTTCTTCTGAAGCATCCAGATCAGTTCTAGAAAACTGGCTTTGAGAATTTTTGAAAAACCAGGACGAAAGTCCTAAAGCATCTAAACCAGATGTCAAAAATGACTTGAAATATCTGTAAATAACCTTGGAAGAGGAAAAACCTGAAGTACCTAAAGGCTAGGTCCCACTGGCCGACGGATGCAAAACGTATGCAAAAAAGACACAACGATCGAGCAAAATTTCGGGGGTGGCTCCATCCGTTGTCATCCACTCCAAAAAGTGGTGAAAATTTCCATAAACAGAATGGAAAAGAAAGGAAAAGAATGGATGGGGGTAGTATGTAGCGAGGATGTTAAGCGGATAGGAAGCCTAGTGGATGACAGCGGATGGAAGTGGATGACACATCCAAAGGGGTTCCGGGGGAGAATTGTGAAGCAGACACATAGCGGAAGGGGTGGATGCATAGCGGATGACACGGATGCATCACGGATGCCTACAGGAAACAAAGCGGATGCCGAGCGGATGTATATTGGATGCAAAGTGTTCACCGCGCATGCGGGGAGTATGAATTGCGTCAGCTCCACAGATATAAAAGGATGCAGCTCGCACGCAGTCAGCATTCAGAGGAAAGGACGTGCTGCCACATACATCTTGAAAGACACCATGGTTCGCCAGTCAGGGAGAATAGGAAGCCCCGGTGCCTACTCGTTCCAGCCCTGGCAAGAAGGACAGAACCAGCCCCACCCCCTGGCACTGACTCTGAAGCTGCTGGTGTGCTGTTGTGGGACCAGCCCCAAGGCCCTCAAGCCCTGCTGCTGAAGGCCCTGCTGCTCAAGCCCTGAAAGCCCTGCTGAAGCACCTCCAGAGGAGGAAGAGGGCAAGGGAAGGAGAAGGGAGGAGGAAACAGTACAACCGTTTCCGAGGAGCATGAGGAGGAGGTTGCTGGAATGGCTGAGGGAGAACAAGTACTCTGGAGAAAGGCCACAGACTCTATCGCGACACCAAGAAAGAAACAGGCAAGTGTGGAGAGACAAGGCAGAGAGCCTGGGCTACACTGCAGATGTACTCCGGATGGTGGAAGTACATGCACACCTGGTATGGCAAAGCTACCCTCAAAAAATCCGGACAGGCGCTGTCAAGCTCACTGACTGGGAAGATGTACGTCATGGCCAAGTGCAGTTTTCCTGGAGGTGAGATCCGCCATCGAGGAGGCAGTCCCTCTGACACCCTCTCCTCAGACAGCCCACAGAGAGCCACTCCTCTTCCAGCCAGGAAGCCAGCTAGCTGTCCAGACAGGTGTCTTCAGAGGGCCCCACGGCAGGACCCCCTCGATAGCTGCACACCCATGCCGGAGGACCTGGAGGATCCCATGTCACAAATGGAGAAGAAGCGCAGCCACCAGAGACCAAAGCACCCCCACCCCCACCCCAGCTCACAGGATGCAGGCAGAGAGGCAGACTGGAGGGCCAGAGTCACACTGTCCTGTTGGAGATCAGGGACACAATGAAGACCAGCACAAGAACTTCACTCTTCAGCTGGTCCACTTGGACAGAGGATCCTCGAGCCGCACACGCTTATCACCTACATGAGCCACACCCTGAACGATCTGCCCGAGGCCCAGTACCAGGTGATGAAGCAGAAGATAACAGCACTTCTGCACAACCCTCAGCCAGCTGAACCTGCTCTGACCCAGTCCAGAACTGCTCCTCCACCCCAGGCGATGCCACACCCTTCCATGGCTTTCAACAGCCTTCATCTACAAGGCTACGACTACCAGGACTTCCCACTGCAAAAGCAGACCTTCCCAGTCCAGGCCCAGGTTCATCGCACGCCACACCTCGCCCAGCTGCAGACCAGACAGCCCCACTATATCCTCCTTCCTCCACCCCACAGCCAAGCCTCAACGGACAATCTGTCATCAGTCTTCTGCTGACATCAGGTAGTTGAAGGGCTCTCAACTTCACGGACTGAGTCATCTCTCTGAGAGCTCCTGAACACAACATCCCCTGTTTGTACCTCGGGCCAAACACCTCAATGGCGCCTCAGACCAGCATTCAAGCCACAGCCACCTCCACAGTCCCTGCCCGCTTAACAGCTGAGACCATGGACATGACTCAGAGTGACTGAAAATAGTGCAGAGACTGAGTTTGTTACTGTTCACTTTATCTTTGCTTAAGACACTTTACTTGGGTCATTTGCTTTTTAATAACGTCATACAGTTTACTTAAGACAGTTAATAAAGGTTATCTTTACTTAACACACTTAATTCCAGTTTACTTGGTTCATTTGGCTTATTTAATAAAGTCATAAAGGTTACCTAAGAAGTTAATAAAGGTTATCTTTGCTTAAGACACTTGTTCATTTTTTTTACTTAATAAAGTGTTTGGTTAAAAACTTTGAAAAAAATGTTAAGCCTTTGCATGCTTGTGGGATAGATCAGATAGTTGTGGGATAGATAAGGATAGTTTGGGATAGATAAAGATATTTGTGGATAGATAAACCTTCCAGTGCAAGCATAGTGGGAACTGTATGGTCCACCATCCCAGCTGCCACACATATGGACCTTTATTATCAATAAAAATTTATTCATTGATCAACACATTTCAAAATAATGTGTTTTAATAATTTTTTACGTTTTACATCCTCTTTGCATCCGTTGGTGCAGTGGGAAAGGGGCTTTACCTTGATACTCAGGAATAACTTGAAGTATGTATCAAACGCATTTGGGATTTCAGAGAATAATGCATTAAAGCATCAAAAGCGAGGGTGAGAAAAAGCAGGGAGTAATTTTGCTAGTGCTTACTCTGAAAGAAGATTAAGGATGGATGCCTTCAAGCATCTTTAACCCTTTTGGAGAGCATGTCACCACCTCACACTTATGTTCAGAATCTACTGCATCAAACAGAAGTGCAAGCATGGCTACAAACATTTTTGAAAAGATTCAGATAAGGAATCTGTAGAAATGGCTCCAAGAATTCATAGAATGTGTGGGAAAACTACTTAATTTGTTCCCAAATACCAAACTATAAGATTAACATAATAAGTTGCTTTCTATAGTTTAGGCAGTATTATATTTTGTATGTTTGTATGAGACCACAACTATTTAAATAAAGTTTGCAATCATGTTGAGAGAATTTACTTTAAAAACTCAACTATTGTTATCCCCAGGTTTTTTAAAAAAATAACTTTATGAAAACAGGTCTTCTTAGCGTTCTACAGGAATTTCCAACCAAAGTTTTTACACTATAGACCTATTAAGGTGTCTTCATTTCTGATTTGGATGTAAAAAAATACTGAAAGCAAAAACATAATAAAATTGTCGTGAGCTACAAAGCGGAGTGCCAGTCTCTGTCACTTTATTTTCATGAATGCTTCTATGGACCAAATGAAAATTCTTAGAAAATACAGGGTGAGTGCTTTATTTCGAAGTGAGATTTCCTGCTGCCTCCCCCTCCCCCCCCCATGATGTTGATATAGGCATTCTGAGCAAGTAAGGATGGAGTATTTCTTGTTAAACTTAATTTTAAATGTCTACTAGACAACCTGTGACCCACTGACTCATCCTTTCAAAGGTACTTCCTTATCAGAATCCTTAGTGCCCTCAACAAGGACAGATCTTCTTGTACGATGTCTTCACTTGAAAAGCTGAGCACAACTCAAAGATAGCCCCTGTTTTGCTGAGCCATTTTCCTGGTAGTCCAGAGACCGGGTAGTCGAAGGGCCTTTTCAATGTTGCATTTGAATGGGATATCTGGTTGTATTCAATTGCTGGTTGTCATTGTTTTCTGTTCGGTTGATTTTTGAATGGTAGTTTTAATATAATTGGATTTTTGTGCATTTAATCATATTTTTATTGTGTTACATTCATGTTTTTTAATTGTTGTGACCCACTTGTGACATGGACATATGTAAATCTATTAAATGAGTATTACTTACTTAAGTACATAAAACACACAAAGTTTACACAGAGTGTAATCTTATTTGCTAAGAGTAATTTATGTGATTAGGATAGTGACAGTTTAGCTGGTATCATCCCAGAGGTAGCATTAAGCAGGTTCTGACCAATTCTGGAGAACCAGTAGCGGAAATTTTGTGTAGTTCGGAGAACCAGCAAATACCACCTCTGACTGGAGATTTTACAGTATCCTTCCCCTTCCATGTCCACCAAGCCAAGCCCATAGAACTGGTAGTAAAAAAAAAAATTGAATCCCACCACTGTATCATCCCATAGCAAAATCAACATTTAAAAAATCTCAGTTATCGGAAACAAACCCTCCTGATGACATCATGCTACCATACACTGTTTAAACATCAATTGCATATTTTATTTTTACTTATTTAGTTGTTAAATTTATTTGCTGCCCATCCCACTGTGGGTCTACTCTGGGCGGTTTACAATAATGAAACGGAAAAAATGATAAAAAATGTAAAAATAACAGCAAAGAAATGAACCAATAAATATAAACAGTGGAAATACAGTAATATGAAATTTAAAAAAGATGAACAGCGGGGGAGTAGGAAGTACAAGTGGGAGAGAGGTTAAGAAAGAGAGAGACAGACAGACAGACAGACAGACAGACAGACAGACAGACAGACATGATAGGCAGATAGACAATATAATAGATAAATAGATAGATAAATAGATGATAGATAGATAGATAGACAGACAGATGGAGAGAGATAGATAAATTTGCAATAAATTATCAATTTCAATTACTTTTATATTTTTATATTAACCAATCTGATTCTGGATGCATTCCGATGCATATTGTAAATGTCAGAATAATAATTTGGGTTTCCAACTTGAGCCTGGGCTACACAAGAATAAATAAAAATGAGATCCAAACATCTGTGAGGAAAAAGGAAATATTTATTCTTAAAAGCAAAACAGTTTGCCTTTAGGGGCAGGCTGCAGAGAAATGGGATACAGCAGCAGATTTTTATGGGGGGAGCTTGTCGGGGATATGAAGGTCTCTACCTGTTGACTATAAGGTGACACTTGACTGGGTGATTAAGAGTGTGTGTGTGTGTGTGTGTGTATGTAGGTATGTTTATTCTTGTGAACATATTCCTCAGGAAGGCCCAATTTAATTAATTCCGTTTGTGTTTGCAAATCCTTGATATGTAGATTAGGTCTGGGCAATTTATTTGGAGGTTTGAGGAAATTTGCTTATTTTACCTGATTAGCTTAATTTCAGCTTGACTGTCAATTAGGCCTCTAGCGAAGACACCGATTCTCAGACTATTGTGGATTCTGTTAATTTTTTTAAAGGAAACCTGAATCAGCATAAATAATAAAATATATGTAGATTTTAAACTTATCACATAAATTTATACCTGTCCTCTTCCTCTCTTTTCGTCATGTCAAGCAGATAAAGAAGCACTCTAATCTGCAAATCATCATATCAAGGGGTGGGGGGAGTTAAAAGCACTTGAAACTATCTTCTTCCCTCAATTTGCTTTTTACTTCTCTCCATAAGGACTGCACAAGCTTTCCTTAAATACAGTGATCAGAGAGTTAAATCGGCAATTCAATTTACTAAGCAGCAATTTTCAGCGAATTACTGACTTGACATTTTTAGGATCATTTCTGTGAGGTGGGAGGAGAAGGGATCTGGTCTTCCAAGATTGACAGGCTTGATGCTCACTCAGAGAGAGATCTGTAATCAGGCCACTGTTGGCCACCCAATCACAGAAAGGGGTGGGGAAATCTTGGAGGTGGAGAGATTTTTCTTTCCTCAAGATTTGTCTCACTTATTTCAGTATTTTGACTGGGCTGGTTGAGGGGAGGTAGCTGATTACTGACCTATTTTCTCTTTCTGAATTCTTGAATCTATCCCCCTCCCCTTCCTGGATTTATGTAGTTAGAGGTTTCTTTCCACAATATATTCCGTATCTTGTTTGTTGAATGCCTTGGAGTGTATCTTGATTCCTGATAGCTTTTTAGCATGCTTGCCATGCTAACCTTTTTCCTGAGGGCTGAGGGAGAGAGACTAGACCAAAGTTCATACAGATTTTTGCCAAAATTAAGAGAACACCACAATTTTCTCTGTTCTGCTCTAGAACTCCAACACTGTTAGCTGTAAAGATGATAGCAAAGCCCTTCTTTTTGTTAGATCTTTGAAAGACAATGGTAGATTTAACAGCTGCCTAGCAAGAACACATTGGCCTCTTCAGGAAGTATTTTTGGACTGCTAAGGAACAAAAGAAACTTGCTAATGCTTTTAGGTAGTCAGCAACCTCTTTAGAAATTGGCTTCTGCTAGCAAGAAAGCCCCTAATCTATCAAGCCAGTGAGTTCTACAATTTATGTCCTCAAAAGATGTGAACTTTCAAACTGGAATCCGTCTATCTCCCTTTCAAAATAACCAACTGGAGAACTCTGGCTTTTCAGTTGTTTCTCATCCATTTTAGTAAAATGTAGGTAAAATAGAGAACGTATGTGTGCTTGGCCTGAAACAAGCCACCCAGAATGCTATGTTTCGAGAAATCAACTGGCAACCTTTAGATCTGTGGTTCCCAAAGTAGGCAGTACTGCCCCCCCTGGGGGGATGCCTTAGGGGGGCACTGAGAGCAAGGGGACTGGCAGGGGGGCACTAAGAGGCGGTAGGGGGGCACTGGAGGTTGAGTGGCAGGGCACAATTCAGGGGTGAGAAAAATGCTGCGGCATTGGGAGAGGCTTTGCTCTCCTTTTCAAACATCCCGCTGCCACCATTTTCGGGGCAGCGTGGCTTCACCCCTAACACAGCCTTGGGAGATTCTCTTCAAACATCCCGCTGCCGCTGTGTTCGGAGTGGTGGGGCCTCGCCCCAAATGCAGCGTTGGGAAAGGAGAGCAAAACCAGAGTGGTTTACTGTCCTTTTCAAACATCCCGCCACCACGATGTTTGGGGTGAGGCCCTGCAGGTTCACCCCATTGAGCCCCTTCCACTGGAGGCACCTGCCCAAACAAGTCCAAATGGAGCATGGGAGGAACAGACAAAGAAAAAGAAATAAAGAAGGAGGCAGTGAGGGAGGAGAAAGATAATGAGAAATCTATTCTAGTCCAATCACCTGCTCCAGCAGGGTTAGGTGTGTGTGTGTGTTCTTGTAATTTACCAATACATTTTGGTTTTGCACCGTAATACATCAGAGAAAAATATTTTTTTAGGATGGAGATCTGGTGCAATGGATTCTGTTTAAAGCCTCAACAAAATGTGAGAGCTTCCTGATAGTCTTGGCCATGTTTCGTCCACAAAACCTTTAATTAATAGAAGCCAAAGATGTTTCAATGTGCTGGCAAAAATGTTTCAATGTGGAAAAGGGCCTCTAAACTAGGCCTCATTTCAATCTGATGCATCAGGTCTCTCTCTCTCTCCCTCTCTCCCCCTCCATCCCCCCCTTTCTTTGTCCCTTTTTCTTTCTTTCCCTTTTCTCTTTCATTTCTTCCTTCTCTCTTTTCTCTCTCTCTCTTTCCCTCTCCCAGGCTCACCCCATTGATTTGGTGCACCACTCCGCTCAGACTTGCTTGAACAGATACCTCCAGTGCAGCAGGCTCAATGGGGTAGACCTGCGGGACTGGCATCTAGAATGCGACAGTGACGGTGCATTTGAAAAGGAGAGCAAAGCCAGAAGTTGGTAATTTTTGCTGCAAAGAATCACAAAAGCTTCTAGGTTGTGCACAAGAAGGGACACACATGTCAATGCAATTCAGCAACATAAAATAAAGAAAGATAAATAAAACAAATCAACAAGAATCGCCAAAACATCTTTGATTAGATTTTATTCACTACTAGAATCTAATCAGAGATGCTTTGCCGATTCTAGTCCAATGACCTGCTTCAGCAGGGTTGGAAGGGAGCATGTGTATATGTGTGTGCATGGCTGTGAAAACTCTAAAAACTGGTCAAGTAGTTCTGGGGAGGCCAGTCATAAATCAGAACACTTGTTAAGCAACCAGCCATTAAGTGAGGACCACTTGTATTTGGTTTGTCAGTTACCAAACCACACCCACCCAGTCACGTTACCAGCAAACCACACCCTCAAATTAGGCCACGCCCACAGAAATTTCAATCCCGCCCGTGGGTGGGGGGCATTGAGGATGAGTTTGTAGCACCAAGGGGGCGGTGGTCTGAAAAAGTTTGGGAACCACTGCATTAGATGGCTTCAAACAGCTCAGGCAGGGAAGTTGCTACATAGCAGGGAGATTGGTACAACAGCAACAATCTCAGCTGATCCTGTAAGCCCAGACTCAGAAACAGGCTCACAGGCAGAAACTTGGAGAGCAGGGCTCCTGAAGGCAGAAGAGACATCCTTGATGACAACTGCCACTCCATCTCCCCTACTGGGATCTTGGCTAGTGCCAAGCGGTAAATCTGGCTGAACCGTATCTCTGACCGGAATCTCCCCATCCGGTGACAGTCAGGTCTTGATGATATATGCCGGATTGGCATGTTCCTTGTCAGTAAGGTTTTGAATGAGTAGAGTTTTATTGACCAACCTAGCATTGAACAGCAGCAGCCGAACCTCCAGGTCTCCAAGGTAATGTTGTTCAGGGACTGATTGTGAGCTCAGAGGGCTGGAACATGCCACTAATACTAAACATCAGGCATGTCTTCCCTCATGCTGGCCTGCCTTCTAGTTCCCATATAGCAACCCACTATCCTGATGTGATGTCCCTTTAGCCATAACCTCTCTTGGCCCATCTTGAAGAGTTGGAGGCTGTGCCACACCAATGATTCACACGCATACAAAGGGGATGAAGCTCCCACAGTGCAATAGTTCAAGCTCTCACCACTAATCAAGCCTGGAATCAAATCTAGATCAGTGATTGGATCAGAGGTTTAGTCTTCTGAACTTTTGGATGCAGGAGTCCCCATCCTCAAGGAAGTTCTCTCTACCAGAATGTGTGCTTTGGGCTATTCTGTGTGTCATATTTATGTGGTGCCTTCCTATTGGTTGATCAGTGTATTGATGATGAACACTGGTGGTAAATTAGCACTCCTGTTGACTGATAAAGGGTTTGTTTCTCAGGTTTCAATCATTTCCATGGCTATCTTTATATCTGCATGGGCAACAATCTTAGCAGCAAAATTGGATATATGTCTTTGTTCAATGCAATATGAGGCTACTAATGAGTTTGGATCACCTAATCTGACCATTTGTTTATGTACTTGCAATCTGGTGTTTAGCTTTCTCCTGATCATAATCACAGGGGCAATCCATGCAGGGATTCTGTAGATTACATTGGAAGTATCTCAATTGTGTCTCCCCTTCCCATTCCTACAAACCTAAGGCTGCATCTAAACCACAGGTGTCAAACTTGCTGATCATGTTGCCATCATGGCACGTTTCACAATATTTTTTCCATTTGTGGCGCTGGGGTGGGCGTGGCCTGCATGTGATGCATCTGGCCACCAGTTTGAAACCCCTGATCTAGATAACTACTATTGCTAATTGCAAGTGTTCATTGGTTAGAAAGCAAATGTTCCAATAAGATTCCATTAGGACATTCCAAAATAGCACAAAAAGTTCAGCAAAATCACAACAGAAAACAGTTGCTGGTATCTTTCCAGTTTATTTGGTGAGCTAGAAGCAGCAGAAACAAGAGACACCTTACATCAAGGCAATCCTGGGAAAACTGTATCCACCTCTGATTTTAGATCAAGAATTCAGATTAAATCATTATTTAATTAATACAATTATTGAAAAAACTGAAAGAACACAATAAACTTGTCACATAGGAAATACAATTTCTTCATTTCTATATTTTCAAAATGATAAAGACAGAAGCCAATCTTTATAGCTCCCAGTAAAGTCCTTTAGTGCTCTCTGAGCTTGGTTCTTTGCTTACAGATCTTTTACTATCCAATACCATTATGTGGGGAATTTGCTCCATATTTATATATAGTAATTTGCCCTTCCTAAGTTGGGGTTATGGGTTTCTCCTTAGTAGCACTTGACTGGGGTATATTTTCTTCTTGATTGTTTGGTGCTAATTCTTGCCTATCTGGGTGCAGGCTATTGGAGAGAGTGCATTCTGGTCTTTTTGTTTCCCTCTTAACTTTTTTATACTCTATTTTAAATTTAGTTTATCTCTTATGTGTCTATTGATGGCTGATTTGTCTGAATGCTTCCATAAATTCCCTAGCATTTTTGGATCTAACTTGAACTAGGATGGTCACAGTTTCCCAGTTTTATAGTTGAGTCTGTCCAACTGTTGTGAGATTGAGGAGTTTTTATTATGCCTTCTGACTGCTGTTGGATGTCCATAGATGCATTCTGTGGAGCATGACTGTTCTATATACCGTATGTTATACACCTTACACTATATTGTAGATGACTCATTTTTTTCTTCTTAAATTACAGTAGCTGGTTTGTGTTTCATGGTGATGCCATCTGGTATACCATAAACAATCTCAATGAGCAACTGGAACAAACCATAAGTTTAGTAAATACAAAAATACAGACAACCACCATCAAGATTAGATTTCTAAAACAAGGTGAAAAAGGAAAACAAAATTCCAAACCAAATTGCTCAAGCTAAACTCCAGAAGCAAAGAGATAATATGAACCCAAACAGATAGTCAATACGTCCAGCAGCTCACTATCCACTATAAACCACAACGTGCTCCAAAAAGGCCTCAATACAGATGACATTAACCAATCACAATTTTTGCAGCTTTAGAAACTTTTAAAATCACAGAACTTCTTGCCTCAGAGACCCAGGAAATGAGAAGCCAAACAAATATACCAGAGAGCAGATGAACACAGAATCAGAACATATGCAAGTAGAGGACAGCAGCCCTCAAAAACCTAAAGAAGGTTTCACCATCATCACCATCCTTCCAACAAAGTCTGAACAACAGTTAACATAACCAGAATATAATATATACAAAAACCTAAAGAATTACTGGAAGACAAACATCCCATTAAGCCAATACAAAAACTATATCATCTGCTCAACAATCCAAGAAAGATCAAATCACAAAAGAAGAGAGACAAATGAAATGACCATCCTCTTATGCTTCTATGGATACCACAAGATCCAAGCCCACTATATAATTTGTCCAAATGTATTTTTACCCAAAATACAACAGAGTGGAAAAATTTACAAAAAAACTTGGACAACTCACAGAGAATAATTAATATTCTATCAACTATAGTGGTTCCAGAAAATCAAAGTGGAAAGAAATGAAGATGATTACAATGTATTCTTTACTTCTATAGATCTGGAAATAACACCCCCCCCCCCCAAAAAAAATAGCAGTAACCTGAAACGTGAAACAATCCACATCTTCAAAAGAATAAAATTCACAAGGGAAAAACAACACACTACTCTACCTGAATATCCTCATCAACAGAGGAAGTGTTGGCAAATTAAAAGTGCAAGTCTACTGAAAAACAATCACACTAGCTTTTAGTGTGAAAACAATCCAACTTCCCACAAGAGCTGTGTAAGAATCACAACAAATGTACTGCAACAACCTAGAAAACTAGAAAAAGGAAGCAGATTGTCTATACAATATCCTTTAATAAAATGTATACTACACAATTTTATCAAAAAGTACCTGGTCACTCAACCCATTACAGTACAACCAAAGAAAGCTAGAAAGAGAATAACACTACCTTACATCGGGAAAAAAATGTCTGAAACAAAAAATAACCACTATGATAATACAGAATCAATGTAAGCATTTTGGCCATCTCAGATTCCTTAAATTCTTAAGTTTATGGTTAAATTTTTCTTTCATTCAGGATTCATGATCACTCAACCAGCTTTTTCAGACTTGTCTATATAGGTTTTTAATAGGTTAGTAATAGTTAATGAGTTCATTTCCAAAAGTGATTAGAAAATGAGGTTTGTAAGTCTCAACTGCAGTTATAGATAAGATAATTTAATTTCATCATCTCTCAGAATTCCATCCCATAGAAAACTGCCGTTCTGCTGTCTGCTTGTGAGAAGTAGCTATCTGAAGCATATGATCTTCCATCCTGTCCCTATCTGGAGAGGTGTCAAAGAACCAGTCTACTGAACAATTCCTGTTGTGGGATCTGCTTTTGCATTTGTCATACCTCTGGAAGCTCCATTACCATGCCGTCTTTATTGGCCCTTACTGAATTCCTGAATGCATTTTTTAAAAAGTGAATCAGAATGTGTATCTGGGATTTTATATTCAATGCAGCATGTTTAAAGCACTTTCAAACACTGCAGATAACAATTCACAATCACTGCTGCTATATATTTTAACAAATACTTTATAGCTTAAAGTGCATAAGGAGATTCAAATGAACAAAGGCCATTCTATATATATCTATATTTTCATAAATCTTTACAACTTATAAAAAAGAAAACATTCATTTACATCAAATTTTGATGTGAAATTATGTTAGTTTGCTTTAATAATCTTGGAAATATCAACCCTCCCCCTTTAATTGTGTCCAATTTTCGGAGACTACCTGCATCTTGAAGTTTCATGGGAAGATTTTTTAAAACTGGTTTGCCACTGCTTCTTTCTTAGGGTTGAGAATGAATGACTGGCCCAAGACCATCCATAGGCTTTGTGCCTATGGGAGGACACCTCGTGGACTCCTGGTTTCTAGCCTGATGCTTAATACCAACTGGATCTCTCAGTAATATATACAGTACATTCATAAAGATAAATGTGTATACCATTTATATAAACCATGATTAAAATGAATATAAATGTACACATTCACAAAGATGATGATAGTCATGGTTTTAAAAAGATAGCTACTGTAATAATTCAAATAAAAATCTTTATATTTGTCATGGTACAATAATTGGCACGTCACTTGTGCTAAATACCAGAAAGGTAGGGTGGTAGAAAGGATATATAGAAATATTATTTGAAACAAAATGGGCTGATTATTTGATTGGTCAGTGACGCCCATGACAGAAAGGAAAATAAAACTCTGAACTGACACCTAAATGACACTTTCTCATTCTGGGATCCCTTCCAAATGTATTGGCTAAGAAATCAGGAAACTGAAATCCAACCTACCTTGAGGGCACCAGATTGTAAAGGCTAATATAAGACTTGAATTTATAACCTTCAATTCTGAACCCTATATCAAATATATAGCAAATGAACTCTCTCACCTATAGCTTCATCTGAACCTGAAATATTACAGTAGTCAAATTCTATATGATTTCAAATAATGCAGTGGAATGTATTTAGTTTTCAGTTTTATGAATTCCACATTCTTCTGTTTCAGAGATGCATAACTTTGATCCCTATCAATTTTCAACATGACAGGAAAAAATGAATAAATATAGAGACAGTAAATGTAGTTTCATATTTTGCATTCAGATGTTTTTCTCCCAGCTTGCTGCTCATAGTCAAGGGGAACTCTTGACTGGAAAATAAAGCTGAGCATCTGTTTACATGCTAAAACAGCATTAAGACTTTATCTAATGCAGTTTTGTTTAAATTACAATTGTTTTGTAATTGTAATAAATGGGTTAGGTTGGTATAGAATCACAATTAGAAGGAAGGCAGGAGGGGTATGAATCTTTCCACCTCAATCTTTACAGATTAATACCCTTCACTCTGGTCTCTAAGATAGATAACTTGAGATAAGATGGTGAAAGTGTTGCTTTGCTTAGGGCTCAGTGTCTGGTGCCTGCTTTTCCTGCATTCTTTCATGCAGCATTAGAAAATAGGGAGAAAAGGGGTATAGGAATTGATCCCCTAGTATTTAACTAAATATATGGCTTGATTTGGGGCAGGAAGACAAATCGACAAGAAGATCTGCATGTTCTTTCTGCCATTCTAAGAGCAGGACAAGACCTTAGCAACAATTTGCAAACTGAGTCCTTGGTGCTGTCTGAGCTTGGTTGTTTTCTTGCAGACATTTCATTACTCAACTAGGCAATCTCATCAGTACACGAAGGAAGTGGGGAGTAGAGTCCCAAAACTCCTGTTGGTGGTTGTGTGATTGAAACTCTTCCTCTTTTTAATATGCATTGTGTTTCTGTTTTTTACACAAAGAGGCATGTTTCAATTTTATATTTGTGGCAGCCATTATGACTTTTAAAAAATGCCATCCTCGAGGATGCTCCTTGACCAGGTCATTAAATATTTAGTAGGGGCCTTGAGCGCTCCTGATCAATCTTCCCGTAATCTCACAGGGATTTGACTTAAAGATGGCAACCACGCAGATGCAAAATAGAATCTGTGGCGTTTATGATGCAAAAACACCTTTGCTCCATGTCTAGAAATATGGTTTTGCTCATGTGCTGGTTCTGCTGTGAAATGAAATTTGAGAATAAATGGCTGGGCTTAAGCATAAATAGGGTGAAGATGATATGCCCAAATTAGAAAAAACTGCTGATTGCTCTATCCAAGTTAAATTGCAAACCAGAGAGAGTGTTTATTTCTTACAAACCTGCCACTTCAGATTCTGAGGGACAAGCAGCTCTTGTGGAAAAGTACATCAGCATAAACTTGGTTAATTATTTAAGAAAGCCAAAGACGTAGGAGACAATAGAAGTAAACGCAGCTATGCCTTTTTGTCTTAGGACTGGAGATATTTCACACTTCTATTTATAAAGACTTGTCAGCTTTGTGTCCTTTTACAATGGTTGCACAAAGACAGGAGGTTAAAACAAAACAAAAAAGTCCTCTTTTGGTTTATGCCTTTTATAGTTATTAAAAAAGGGATCATATCAAATCTTTTTTCAATCTTATTAATTTTGAACAGGCGGTCAGCAACACTGAGATGTAAAGTCACATTACAAATGACTTAAGGCTAGGTCACATTGCCCGACGGATGCAAAACGTACGTAAAAGGACACAGCGGACAGCCAAAAATCCGGGGGTGGCTCCATCCGTTCTTAACCGCTCTCAAAAGGGGCAAAAATTTGCATCAAGAAACGGAAAAGAACGGACAGGGGGAGGACGTAGCGTGGATGTAAAACATGCTCAACAGAAGCCTAGCGGATGAAAGCGGATGGAAGCGGATGGCACGTCCGCAGGGCTTCCGGGGGAGCATAACAAAGCGGATGCATAGCGGAAAGAGCAGATGCAGAGCGGATGCGTAGCAGATGACGCGGATGCGTAGCTGCATCCGCTTTCATCCTTTCTACGTCTGTGCTACTAACGCTGTGTGTCTGTTCTGCGTCCGTTTCGCTTCCTCCCTGTGTCCGTTTTCCGCTGGAGCGGATTTGAGTTGCGCGGATGCGCAACGGATGCCTAGCGGATATAGCGGACACGTAACGGATGACAACGGACGTATAACGGATGTTCCCCATATGCGTAGCGGATGTAGAATGGACGCATTGGATAATTCATCTGCTCAGAAAGTTTTGTGCAGCTCAAAACTTTTTGAGCGGATGAAATCACAGTAGACGGATGCTGGACGGATAGAGAGTATGAATCATGGACGCAGTGAGTACACAATGGATGCATCGCATTTTCCAACGGATGGCAAGCGTTTCTCTCTGTTTTACATCCTCTTTGCATCCATTGGTGCAGTGTGACATGGGCTTTACCTAGCCATCTTAGTCCCAACAATATTCATAATTTGAAATATTCAACAATTGCCAGATAGTTACAAAATACCATCTGTTTTTGGGGCAAGATTGAAAAGGACAGACATGACTGAAAAGGCTACAGTGCTACTGCAGTCTCTCACTATCTGGGATTCATTCCTGCCCTGTACAGGTAGCACTTGACTAAAGCCCCCAATTTAGACTGGAACTTTCATTGCTAAGCAAGGCGGTTGTTAAATAAGCCCAAATAAGTTGTTAAATAAGCCCAATTTTATCTTTTTTTGGCATAGTTATTAAGCAAATCACTACAATTGTCTCTGCTCCCACTATTTGCTTGTCAAAAAGCCAACTGGGAAAGTCTAAAATGGCAATCCCATTACCCTGGGATGCTGCAACTATCATAAATGCATGCATATAATCTTATCTGTAAACAACCTGAGCATATAATAAGATTACAAATTATAATGAGGTGCTAGGTTTTCAATCTGTTTGTTATATAAAATGGTTTCCAATGCATCTTTTATAAAAAAAATAAATTTGATTGTCATTGTGCTTAGTCAATGTAGGAGGATTAAACTTAAATTTAGGCTAGTATTTGGAAAGACTAAATTTGCAGATTGGACTTGAAAACTAAAACCATCCTAGAAAAAAGCAATGGCAAACATAAAATCATGTTGTGTAACTTTTTTTTTTTTTGCTATTCCTCATATCAAGTGATAACTTGCTAATAAACCAGAGTGTTATTTATTCTTCATTTTGTTATTTAAAAAAAACGCTAACATTTAATCACAGTTAATTCATTCCATATTTTGGAACTTATTCAACTTTTTAGAAAGTTGGATTTAACAAGAAGAAAAACTCAATTCAAGAAAAACAAGCAATTTTCAGTTTGAAAAATACTGGAAAGGAACAATGAAAAAGGAATACTGGAAAAGGAAACATAGAAACACAGTTATATCAAATCAAAAAAGCATTATGACCATGCTGAATTATGCTTTTTATTTCATCTTTTATAAACTGCTGTTCCAAAGATATTATCTGGTTTTATATTAATCATCTTACATCGTCATGACTACCCTTTTAGTGTTGATGGCCTCTCTCTTCATAAAAAAGAGATTGGAAATTTTTTGTTAGGATCCCATGGCCAAGGCATTAAAAACAAATAGGAATCTAATAAAATCGGACATTATGGAGAGGTGGCAAGGATGTCCCTCGACAAGTGCTTTTGTCTTATTTTACAGAAGTCCAGAGAAGCTAACAAAAAGGAAAGCCTTGGGACTAGTCAAAATACATTACATTACAGGGAATATAAAAAAGGCACACAATAAATAGTATTAAAACCAACATATGAGAAAACTGATAATCAACAGCATTTGGAAGATCACAGAAACAATAAAGTTTGATACTGATTTTTTTTTCCTTTTTCAAATGCTTTCCAATCTATTCCATCATGCCAGGAAAATACAATATTCTGTGATAGCCCACTTATTTAATTTTCCATTTTTTACTTTGCATTCAAATCCCTTCAATTGTTCACCTACAAGAGAACTCAAACAAGCTATGGTCACAAGCCCCACTCCTATGTCATAATCACACTTCTGTAAATAGCTTGTTTGGGATGGAAAGCCAGTGTCATATACGTATGATCCTTCTAGGTTCTAAAGACCAAGCAAATTCATGGTCTTCCATCAAACAATATTGCAAATATAAGCAGCTGGCTTCTCTACAGGTAGTCCCCCTCTAGCAACTGTCTTGCTTGGTGACTATTCATAATTACAGTGGTAATGAAAAAGTAATTTTGTGACCAGTCCTCCCATTTATGAGCTTCATAGGTCTGTGAAGCAAAGGAAAGCTGAAGATCATAAACTCACGTTTCACTCAGAGACCAGTTTGCTTTATGACCAAGTTGCTGGTCCCAAATAGGGTTGCTGAAAAGGACTACCTGCACAGAATTTACTCTGAGAGTCAAAATTCTGCCAAAGGGCAACAGTGGTAGCAGATTTAATATCTAAATGTATAGTCTTTGGAACCAACTTTTTAAAAACAAACATTTCTGCAACAGATGAGACTAACTACTGTATGATTTGATGATTTTCCCGAGGTTTAAACTAAATATGGATGGCGACTATTAAACTATTAACAGCTATTTGTAGCACACACAGTTTGGGTGGGGGAATTAATAGAGAGGAAAGGGTTTCATCATAACCAAGTTCTAAAAGCAAGTACAAAAGATAGCCGTCATAGGCTGGAAATCCCTCTATCTTGACATACAGATAAAGTGGAGTACAAACTCTACACATTAGAAAATAGCACAATGAATGAACTATGTACCCAGGGACGTGTCCCATAGTTTCTCTGAAGACACCTAGGTGATTTATATCACTGAGGTTTCAGACTGAGAAGAAAACTGGGTGGCCGAATTGCGATGTAATTGGGGTCCATTTTCTGAGTCATTTGGAAAAACAGAAGACCTGTGATCTTTGTAATTGCGGCTCATTCTTTCATTCAGACACCAGCTCTTCCATTTTCTTTTCAGCTCTCCTCGAACCTAAAAGCAAACAGGAAACCAGCATGGAATTTATCAAGACTGGGGTTAATTCACTGTGGGATTAAAGCCATGCTTAAATATGCAATAAGCCAACACAAGAGAATATATGTAGCTCATGGATGATGTTACCTAGTTGGGTAATGAAATGTCTACCAGAAAACCACCAAGCTCAGAGAGCGCCAAGGGCCCCTCATACACAAGAAGGTGAAATAAAAGGAAAAGGGAATTATACGAAGGTATAATTTATTTATACTGCATTTAATAAAACTGTATTACAGTTGTTTTTTCTAAATACAACTTATTATGCTATTTTTTAAATTGCTTGACAGTTTACAATATGCTGTGCTATAATTGGGGTGCTGATAAAAACATAAAAATATTAGAAAGCTTATTTATTCAAAGCATTCCAAATTTAAAGGTGTTAAAGTGATGGTGAAAAAACCCCAATCAAATCAATTTGGCACTAGACTGAGAAAAACCCAAACATCCCGGCAAAACAAGAACAATACTATCAACAATAGGGATGTGTTTCTGAAGCTGCTAAGAAAACTGAAGTCAAGATACTTTTTATCTCGCTCTTAACTTCTAAGCAAAGATTTTGAACCTAAAAGCAAATACGAAAAATTCAATTACAAATTGAAAATTAGGAATGCTGATTTGAAACTAAAACTCTCTTAGTTCAGGAACTTTTACTTCCAAATTTTGGGTGCCAAATTAAAAACCAACAACTGGCAGACTAAAGGCATCAGAAAATATCTGAAAGTTACTCACTAAGTAACTCCCAGCAGAAAAAGACAGTTGTTAACTGATAAAAAAACTTGCAGGTATTGCTATTTTTTTTTTTTGAGGTGCTGAATCCAATTAATGTTCACTAGAAGCAGTCACACTTAAGCTAAAGCTTAAATGTTTTGGATGCATCCTATCAAAGTAAAAAAAGAACCAGATGTTTGAAAAAAATAAAAGATAACTGAGGAAGAGGCCCACAGAAGGGAAGGTGGTTAGATACTTCCTTAATGTGACAAGCATGAGCTTATAAAATCTCAACAAATCATCCACCACTCTCCTTATTTTATCCTAGACATTTACAATCCTATTGAAGAACCCAATTTTTCCCTATTAGTCTTTAGCAGTCATCAAAGAACAAAGTCCACAAATGGCTGTTTCAAGTTTAGTTGGTGCTTGATTTGGGTTGCAAAAATACCAAGGTTTCCAGCTGGAGTCATAAACTATAATGTCTCTCCTGCTTTGCATTTCTCTCTTTTTGGGAAAAGGCCTTCCTGTAGAAACCTCCACTATTCCAGTTAGCTGAATGGTTGGGTTCTCATCTCATACCAGGATGCAGTTGGTTTAATCCCACAGTGTGTTAACTATATCCAGGCACTGTAGTTTGTAAACTATACTTAAAAGGCAAATATGGATAATCTGAAGTTCCAAGGGCTGCAAATGGTCTTTAGACTCATTTGAGGGGCTCCGGGAGCCTCTTTCAACCATGCTCTGGAAAATTGGTGGCTAGTTTCAAGTTGGAAACACACAATAGAAATGTAAAGCTGAGCCACGTTTAGTACATTTTTAAAAAAAGGAATGGAGGAAGGAAAGAAGGAAGTTACATGTGTTAAAAAGAATATTACCAAGAAAGAAGGAAGGGAATTCTTGATTCCACTCCTATCTGTGGCAGTATTCACTTTACCACACAGTACTTCTCAACAAACAATGACTTAAAACAGTGATGGCTAAACTTTTCGACACCAAGTGCCCAAAGTGCACACGTGCATCCCCATGCATGTGTGCATGTCCCCTGGGCATGCATCCCCCCCCCGATGCACAGCAGAGACCCAAAGACCAGCTGGCTGGCGGGAGGCATGAGCACATGCGCAGCAGAGCTGAGTTGGGCGATGGTTCGCATGCCCACAGAGAGGGATCTGGGTGCCACCTCTGGCACGCATGCCATGTTTGCCATCACGGATTTAAAACCTGCTACGGTTTTTGCAATGTTTAAAACAAGTTTCCTATATTCTCACTTGAAGTGACCTCAATGCCCAGATGGCCCTTTCTTAGTCCAACCTCCATATACTAGAAAGTGGATCTTGGGGCTTCTATCAACAACTGAACAACAGTGTAATTGTCTGAAATATTATCACTGCTCCCAATTTTATTACAAGAAGATATAAACTTACTTCATTGTTCAGAAAGCAGTACAGGATTGCAACAACCAGTCCCTGGCAAGGGCAAAATATTGACAAATTAAAACACAATAATAAAATTAAATCAGAATTATTTTAAGAAGAAAAATTGCTCAGCTACTACCTGAAAAGAACCCAGGCATAATTCAAAAATCATCTGGTAGTACTCAGAAACACCAAAGAGTGCAAACACCACATAGTGAACACCAAAGAGTGGAATCAGAAGCAATGTTGACTTTGCAAGTCTCCTTAAAAATAAACACATAAAATAAGCCCATTACGATAAGTCAGAGCTCCTCTGATTTGTGTTTTGCCAAAAGGGGACTCCATCAAGAGACAGATAGAGACTTGCATTTTACTCACTTGTATTGTGACTGTTCATTGCCTCCCACATCTGGCGATCTTAACTTCTGCAGCAGAATTCTTATTATGCTAATGAATATGATAAAATTTACCTATGAAAGAATTAATGGAGGTATTAATAATTGTATCAAAAGGCATAGTTTTTCTCCAATTATTCACTGATAAGTTAAATCTTCTAATGATGTTCAGAAGAAAAAAAAAACTGCAATGTTTCTCAACTTTAAGATAGATGGACTTCAACTCCCAGAATTCCCAGTCCAAATTCTAGGAGTTGAAATTCATCTATTTTAAAGTTGCAAAGATGAAAAATATGTCCTTAATGCAAGGGTCTTCAAACTTGACAACTTTAAGATTTGTGGACTTCAACTCCCAGAATTCTTCCTCCAATCATGTTAGCTCAGGAATTCTGGGAGTTGAAGTCCACAAATCTTAAACTTGCCAAGTTTGAAGACCTTTGCCTTAATGTGTGGATTAAAATTTACTCCCAGTTAAATATAGAAAGAATTACATTTCAGTGTATCTAATAGTATATATTAGAAGTTAAATATACATCCAATATGTTCATCCGCTTAGAATCAATTCGAAGGGAATTCAGGGGAAAATCAATATTGGACTGAATTCTAAGAATTGATCACCTAGCAACCACAAACTTGTCCATGAATATTCAGTTGTTTATAAAGACCTTGCAAGATAATTAAAGAGAGGGAAAATATATTTAATAATTTTATCCTCCTGAATCTTTTAAAAAGATTAATTGGTCTTTAGATAATGAAATTTTAAAAGAGAGACAGACAGGCCTCTATAAATACACCTATCCATTTTGTCTGCCTCAGAATTATATTCTTTCCTTAAATCAGGAGTTATAATAAGATTCTCTTCTGGTCCTTTACTAAGGTTGATTTTCCATAATTTCTACCACTATATTATTAATACTAATATTACATGTCATAACATAACTAGTATTACACATCATAACTAGTGGTGGGATTCATTTTTTTTTCTGTGGGCATGGCTTGGTGGGCTTGGCAGGGGAAGGATACTGTAAAATCTCCATTCCCTCCACACTCCTGGGAGAAGGTTACCACCAGTTCTCCTAACTACTTAAAATTTCTGCTACCAGTTCTCCACAATTGGTCAGAACCTGCTGAATATCACTTCTGGTCATAAGCCAGTTTAGTGGTTAAGATACCAGGCAAAAAGCAAAGAGGCTGTCAGTTTAAGTATCACCTTAGCCATTAAAACCAGCTCTTTGCAGGTCAACTTACAATGATTTGTTTAGCAACCATTTGAAGTTATAATAGTGTTGAAAAAAGTGACTTATGACCCTCTATGGCAATGCAATCACCATCTGCAAACTTTTCCACTAGCTTCGGACAAAGTCAATGCAGGGCTGGTGGGGAAAGCTGGATTTACTTAAAGATTGATGATTTACTTAATAAATGTATTGATCTGCTTAACATCCATAGCAAAATAAAAATAAAAATTGGGGGCATAAAATTGGGCATGGCTCACTTAAAAGCTGCCTTGCTTATCAAGAGAACTTCTTGTCCCAATTGAGGACAAGATGGGAGGATGACATGTACTTGCAATTTGGAGAAATACTGTTGAATTATAATTCTGTAAGTTATACATAACTAAATTTGGGACAGTTATAATATCAGTATCTAATATGGAAGGATGTTGACTTTTGTTGAACTAATGATGGGAAAGACTTTTCATTTTTGGCAGTTATGTCTTTTTTTGATTTTGCCCACTGGTCAGATTCCATTGGACTTGAGCAGCCAATAAATTAAAATAAATAAATAACATTTAGCTACTCTTCCAGAAAGCAGGCTAAGTTTTTTAAAATTCACCAGGGATTATATAATAGAAAGAATGTCAATGGTTCAGTTTTTTGTTTTGTTTTTAGGACTGGAATTTCTTTCTATAGCACGAATGTATTGTTCTTTCTAAATTTTTATTGTTAGCTGCTTTGGGGGAATCTCAGCCTCTCCTTTTGGTGCTGAAGGGTGCATTTAAAATTAATAATGAAAAATATTAGATTTTTGTCTAGACCAACACTTGTGCATGAAATTTCAAGGGATAAAAGCTAGTGTGAAAACTTACATTAACATAATTCATTTCCAATGCTGAATTTACTTACTAAAATGGAAATTAGGATTGGTACTCGTATAATCCACCAAGGAGCACTATGCTCATTTGTATCCCAGCAACTGTTAAAAAAAGGAAACAATGAATCAGCAAAGACACCTAATAAATAAACATAATAAATCCTGTGTAATTGTACCATAATTGTTGCATAACTCTAACAAAATTGTGAGAAAATTTGAAAATAGAAAAAGCAAAGAATACTACAATATAATTGTAAATCAGAAACAAGTATTTTTAAACTATATGACAATAGATAGATGGGATGGGAGCTACAGGACAACAATCTCTCTAGGGTATCATGAATTATCAGAGAGGCAGCTCTCTCTGAGTGTGAAAATTTGCTAGAGATGGTCACACCAGTGGAGTCGCTGCTTGCGGCAGTGTCATGAATCACACATCACCCGAGGTCCAGATTCAACTTTTCCTGGTTCCGCACATATATGCATCATAGCATTTGAGCGAGTCGATGATGGTAAGAAGACTGATGTCTCCGCAGTCTCTATGGCTCAAGCCCAAGGTTCGTAGCCCAATGCCAGATACAGTAGTCCTCAGTTGGAAATGATAACAGGGAGGTGGTGGACCGAGACAGATGAGTTAATGGCGGTCCCACGCCGAATATCAGTGACGTGATCAGGCTGTCCATATTTGGAGACCTTGATATCCAGGTCTCCTGCATTCGATAACCGCACACAATGGAGACATCCACGATCAAAAGTTGGTTCATTGCCTCCACCAGTAAGTCCGGTTTAATAAAGGATGTGCCGGATGGTACAATGGGTTCGACACTTGGACAGAAGGCTTGCCAGCACAACAACTGATCTAATCATTGCACAACACAGTTGTGCCGTGCGCATCTGGCATCATGCATCACCTCGCAAACTTGCAGGACGTGGTTGATTGTCTCTGGGGCTTGGCAGGCTCCCCTACATGTCTTATTGGTGATCTGTCAATTGGCACCTCACACACTCCTTGATCTCGTAGGGAACATGCCACCCCTCAATTGGAACCCACACTGCCAGTCTCCTCTCTGGACACTGGTTCGAAAGAGAAGGATGAGCCCTGGCACTTCTGGGAAGTGAGCCCAGGGTTGTTGGAGATGCAGACCAGGGGGCACAGGGCCCCAGCTCAACAAAGTAACTGCATCTGGAATGACTAGATGGGCAGCTGTCTGAGCTGAGTAAAGGGAGTCACAGCTGCAACAAGTTAGCTTGGAAGCTCCAAGTGAGAATCAGAGCAACTGCCAGTGGTCAGCAAGGACAAGTGAAGTTAACCCATCCCTCTGATTCAACAGTTCGTAGGGCAGAGAGGTGACAGACCAACACTGGCCGATCAGATTACTTGCAAGGAGGCAGCCTCCCCCATCCTAGTGGCCTGGCAGCTGTAAATGGTCCTGATGAAACAGACATCTGGACACCTTTCAGTCAGGATTCAGGCCCAATTATAGAATAGAAATGGCATTGGTCTGGAACATCTTGCCCCCCCCCCCCCCC